>JAMWET010001599.1:0-35000 GCA_024036415.1 Prochilodus magdalenae
ATGTAGCCATGACACGTTTGGTGTCCAAATCTGCTTCTTCAAAATGCTTCTTCACCCCTGGAGCTATGAGGCCAAGGCTGCTTTCTTTTTACAAGATGGTGCTCAGAGAAATCTTCCTTATAAGTACGTCCTCAAAACGTCTCTCCACCTGCTCAATCTGGAGCCAGATCTTCATTAAAGCCGGTTAAACTGATGTTCAGTGTTTAGGGTTCTACTGTAATGGATTTACCTGCTTCAGTTTTCACAAATCACAACATGTATATTTCTCATTCTCGTACATTTGTATTCACCGTCTGTCCGAAAGGCTTTGTTAGAGCTCCTGTGAATGTAGGCCCTGGAAGCAAAGGGTCACAAGACCAGGCACCAGAATGGTCCCACTTTCTGACTGGTATTTAGAAACATCAACAAGCTCCTGGACTAACTCCTGGTGCGGCTTCGGGAATCTATATGATGCTAATTCATTCCACATAGCAGAAATGGTTGCTGCTGGACTGGATCAGCAGGGGCACTCTGCTCCGTGTGACTAAGGCGCTCGATGCCTCTGAATACCTTAGCCAATACTCAGTGTCAGTCTGGCCTCCGGGTCAGGGCCGAAAGGGTAAGACGCTCTGAAGTGTGGGCACTTCATGTTAAGCTGTAGTTTCATGTAAGGGAGGAAACAAACACCAAGAGAATCACTCAAATATAATCTCCCATAAAGAAGAATCAGTGTTCGCTTTAGCACAGCAGGAGCCACGTCCCAGTTCAGCCTCCCAGGGTGTAGTGAGCCACTGTGCTATCCTGTTGAGACGTCTTTCCGTAGGGCACAGTTACAGGTAGTTCCTCTATAAAACCCCAGGTGAGATTTGATCATAGACTGAACTGCCTTAATCAGAAATACTTCCAGCATTAACACCATCAGGGTGATGTTCAGCTTATTACCCTCCATCTTAATATTCGTTTACATTTATGGCGTTCAGCTGACGCTCTTATCCAGAGTGTCCTACGATGTAAATCATATTAAAGGTAGACCAATGTGGTGTTAGGAGTCTTGCCCAAGGACTCTTATTGGTGTGGCACAGCATAGTCACCCAGACCAGGACTCGAACCCCAGTCTCCCACATGGTGTGGTAGTTCAGTGCTAACGCCACTCAGTTATTCGTTGCGCCACACCAACAACCAAGTTCTACCTTAAACGGTGCAGCAGTTACATGCTGGTGCCTCCAGCAGCTGCAGTATTTAAGGTGGAATGGGGAAATTTAAAGAAGCTGCAGGATAGGAAGTTTGAAAATCCAGACAGTCCAGACCACGGCTCATGTTTTGTATCACACCTTTGATTTGGTTAGTTGCGGTTTCTCATTGTAATTTATCGGGCACATTAAAACCACCACCTACGTCTACAGTGTCTCGCTGTATCAGAGACTGACTCCACACTCAGCAAATCTCTGTTCTTAAATTCATTCATTCTGAAAGAAGAGCTGAGATGTCAGAAAGTTCATGGCCTCATTTTTCCACATGCACACGTCTAGAATAAACCGAGCTTGATACACCGCACTGCTCTCCTGTCCTGTCCTCTCTCTCTCATTCTCTCATACAGGATACAGGTTTGGGCATAGAAACCATCTGTTCTTGTCTGGCCAAATGTTGGATCTGGTTTAGACCAAACTCAAAAGTCAACAAAGGTATGTAGGTATGAAAGCACCTTAAATATGCCCATCAGGAAATGTTTCTTTCAACAAAGAATTAGGGATTAATAGCGATGATTAATCCGAGTATGAACTGACTTGACATTCAGTAGCTAGCACAGCATAAATGGCCAAATACTAGGCAGCCTGAGTGTAAACGTAGAGTGGGTGTCCTGTTTATCAGGGGTCACTAATCCCATATCGATCATGGTTGTTAATATTTTCAGCCTTAGGGAGATGGTCTTTTCATGTCATGTCTGTGTGTTTTGCAAAGTAAAAGTAGCTTTAATAAGAGTAGCAATATCAATACTCATCAATAAGCAATATCAGTATTGGTATCCTAAAGTGCTAACGATATCCACCGCCAATCAAGTCTGATTTTAAATGTTACAATAAAATATTTTGCGTATACTCTGCAGCTCTGCATTATTTCCAACACTATCAAGACTCATCAAACAAAGCAGCTGCACACAGAAGGAACTGACCGACAGGATTGAAACTTGGTGTGTACGTTTGACACTGTGCGACATGAGAATGATTCCAGTTTCACGCTGGGCCGCACACGTGACGTAAGCGAGGATGGACCTTATCCCTGTACCTGACTGACCCAACAGCCACCATTACAGACATCCAGCGAGCAGTGGTGTCCTCCATGAGTCGTCCTGTTAGTGCAGCACCATCGGCAGACGGCTGCACCGCGCAGGACTACATGCACACAGACCGTTACCACGACTGTCCTTAACACCACGTCACCATCACCAAAGACTGCAGTGGTGTCGTACCAGACTGTCATGGAGTGACTCAGAATGGCAGCGGGTCATCTTCAGTGACGAGTCCCGCTTTAGTCTTGGTGGGGACGCCCAACGAATCCGTGTGTGGAGGCACCGTGGTCAGCACCGAGATGAACGTTCTGTTGTCACACGTCCAGAAGACCTGGTGTGCCTCCACCTCCACCCCTACCGCACCATCTGCAGGAACTGTGTGAGGAAGTTCAAGCTGCATGGGATGGATAATCACAGGACACCATCAGGAACCTCTACAGCTCCATACCGAGACGTCTGGCGTGTTGGGTTAGCGAACACGGCGACCCGACGCCATACTGAGAGACAGACTTCTGTATGTGTAGCTCAATAAATATTGATCATATCAGTCTAAATTTATCACCAGTTATTGATCCTGGTCCCCTTTATCTTCCTTCCCAACACCACCGCACTCCCACACCTCCTTCTGGGGGTAGATATTCTATTGATGATAAGTGTATTATGCTTTCTGTCGAGTTATATACACTCACAAATACTTTAACAATAAACATTTTGTTTTTATAAACAGTGTCCCAGTTTTATTCATCTCCTTCCGATTCTACATTAATGACTGACATGGTTAATCACATCCAGTATCACGATTCCTGTAGCACATCACAACAGCCCAAGCCTACTTTACAACCTGAATATATGAAGACTAATCTGTCGCTCCAAGGTTTCTATTCAGGATCCCGTCATAATTGAGCTCCTTGTGCTAGAAAGAATATAATGAGCCTCACTTGTCAAAGGCTCCCCTAACATTTCCTCAATTAATTACAGAGTAAGTGTGATGCATGTTTCAATGGGAATTAAGCCGTTTGAATCCGGGCCTGAGTCAGGCTGAGACGCTCAATGCACAGACGTGAGGGAGGGGGGTGTGGGGGTCGTTTGTGAGTTTTATGATTGCGTGCTTGTGTGTGTGTGAGGGTGTGTACGTGTGTGTTTGAGCCGTTGCTGTTTGTGCTGGCGTGATCACACAGCTGCGGTGGATGGCATGGAGGGAGCTGAGGATTTAATCACTGTCATGTCCAGAATTAACAAGCTAAACAAATAACAGCTTGCTGTGAGACTGCACCACATGGCCAGCCTTTCCGCCAAGTACAGGTACAGCACATAGCAGGGACGGGCCGTTCCGTTCAGTGTTCACATTGGAATCCGTGAGGCTTTATTTGATGTAAAATCCTTACTGTAAACAACAACAACTACAACAACATGCCACTCCGCTCAGTATCAGGACTACACCCTCACTCCATATCTATACCAGTCAAGGTAGGGTTGGGGTTTCGACCCGAACGCAGGGCGGGAACTCGATATAAAGGCTTATACTGAAAGTAAACAAACAGGTTTCCTGGATGTGGATGAACATGAAACAATGAGTGCAGGGAGTGAACTACTCAGAGGGAATTTGTTTGTGTGTTTGGCTTAGTCGGGATTCGAACCCCCGACCTCCTGGGGCTCCACGTGCTACCGCTGCGCTACGCGGCAGTACATGTGAGGCGAGTCAGAAGGGGTTTTGTGAGGGAGAGGGAGAAATGGCGGGAAAATCTAACAAAGGAGACGCCAGAGACGCCGTACTCAAACAAAAGGGAGCGTTTATAAACAGGAGAGGGTTTAACAGAAAGGGGGTTTTATGGGCAGTGTGAGCCACACTCTCTACTCTGTTTATGTATTTAGCAATTTTTTAAAGCACTTGTTGCTTTTCGTTTCTTTTGCTTTTCTCTTTTTCTCTTTCCTTTTCTCTCTTTCTTTTTCTTTTGCTGTACCGTACCAGCTATCCCTCTACAAAGGCGTAGCGAAGACGGTTGTTTGGTGGGGGCTTATATGGCCGGCGCCTCAGGTACAGCGTGTTGGGTTGATCAGCCCGGGGCATTCTGGGAGTTGAAGTTCCGGGCTGTTGTCCCCCTCAGAGCTGGCGGCATCTCCCTGACCCTTATACCATAGTAAACCCATCATAAATCCATAGTAGGTGGCATACAATCGGGGCCTGTTCAGACTGCAGACTCACACAATCGCCAATCAGACAGTTTATTCTGACGGTTCTGCAAAGTTCTGAAGTCCAAAGTAAACGCCAGAGGAAGAAACTCTTAACATCTCATGACATCACCTCGTAACAGTCCTTACTGCCCATGAAACATTAATACTGTCAGTAAAAAATGAATTCTATAATAATGAAAATCACCCAAGCACATTACACATTCGGACTCAACAACACTAGAGAGAAGAAGAGAGAGAAAGAGAGCGAGACAGAGCAGGAGAGAACAGATATTGAACCAGCAATACAAAAGAGACTTACTCCATTTGAAGGATACGAGGTCCAGCCCAGCTCTGCCTGGGATTCTTTAGAATTCAGCAAGACCACTGAAACACAAAGAGACAGTTTCATTAATCTCCCCACTACTGACACTACATCAAGGCAATCACACTACATTTCCCAAACGGGAACGTCCTGTTTATTCATTCCCAGCACCTGTAGCCTGATTGGTTAGCTTATCATTTTGTTTCCGAGCTGCCTACAGACCCAGACGAAGGATGGAGTAGTGTTTGAGTGTTCTGTGATTGGTGCACGTGTGTGTTTATACGCGTTAGGGTGCAGGCTTTAATCCCTGTGTGGAGAAACACCTGTTAGGATCCTAACGGTTTGGGCTGGTGCGTGACAGCGTCTCACTGCCGCTGCATGAATGAGGTCACTGGATATGACAACGTGCTTATCACAATAACAATGAAGAAAAATAGAAGAATGAGACGCATCATGCAAGCCCAACACGAACAGAGCCACACACACACACACACACACACACACACACACACACACACACACACACACACACACACACCACAGTACAGGTCTGATTCTGACTGACTGCAGCAGCTCTGCTGATACAAGTGTAGATGATAAACACAGATGAGCCGAGAGCGTAAACGTGGACTGACTGGCAGAAGCAGAAATCAAAGCTGTTCTGTGGTGTTTGGGATTGTAGCATCTGGGCTTGGCCAACGTTAGCCACACATCACAGCACAGGCTCGGTTCCAGCTAACCTGAAACATGCTCAAAGGATCTCAGACTGCAGAAAGGAGTGACTGGAGTTGTGGTGGAAGTTCAGCATGTTCCGTTGTGAGTAGAGCTGTTATCCATTGCTCTGCTGCTATACTGCTCAGTTCTTCATCACCACCTATGGGTACGCTCCCAAAGCACCGACGAGTGAGCTCTCTATATACACTCATCATCAAAGCAACAGCTGCCTCCAGAAGGAGGTGTGGGAGTGCAGGTGTGTTGGGAAGGAGGATAAAGGTAACCAGGATCAATAACTGATGATAAATTTAGACTGATATGATCAATATTTATTGAGCTACACATACAGAAGTCTGTCTCTCAGTATGGCGTCGGGCCGCCGTGTCTGCTATCCCAACACGCCAGACGTCTCGGTATGGAGCTGTAGAGGTTCCTAATGGTATCCTGTGATAATCCATCCCATGCAGCTTGAACATCCTCACACAGTTCCTGCAGATGGTGCGGTAGGGGTGGAGGTGGAGGGACACCAGGCCTTCTGGACGTGTCACAACAAACCGTTTCATCTCGGTGTATGACCACGGGTGCCTCCACACACGGATTCGTTGGGCGTCTCCACCAAGACTAAAGTGGGACTCGTCACTGAAGATGACCCGCTGCCATTCTGAGTCACTCCATGACAGTTTGGTACGACACCACTGCAGTGTTTGGTGACGGTGACGTGGTGTTAAGGACGGTCGTGGTAACGGTCTGTGTGCATGTAGTCCTGCGTGGTGCAGCCGTCTGCCAATGGTGCCACTGCTCACTGGATGTCTGTAATGGTGGATGTTGGGTCATTCAGGTACAGCGATGAGAACCATCCTCGCTTATGTCACATGTGCAGCCGAGAGTGAAACTTCGCATGTCTCACGATGTCAAACATGCACAGCAAGTTGTCCTGTGGGTTGATTCCTTCTGGGTGCAGCTATAAGCGCAGCTATTTCTTTGGTGATTTGAGCGAATCAGTCAGCTGAATGGGTTTATTTAGCCTTTCAGATATTTGATGCGTCATCCCAGCATCGTCTTTAAACACTGTAAACTTGATCAACTTTATACCACTCCATGCTATCTGCACTGCCTATTCATTTAGAGTCACATCAAAGTTCCAAAAGCTCAAGCATCAATAGTGTTGTAAAGATTAGGAAATGCTGAATCAATAAAACTGCCACGTCCCTACAAATCGGTCATTTTCTCCCTGAATCCGACGACGACAAAAAGACGTAGTGAGGCAGGATTTCCTGCCTTCTTCCTCTGTATGCCAACCAGACCGGCTCGGCTCAATTCCCCAGCAAAACTGTACTAAATACAGACGTCACTGCAGAACTCATGACAAATGGTTCATTGAGAGGGGGAGGAAGCAGCTGCCGGGTTCTGTGTTCGACACCGATAGAAACCCGGAGCCAAAAAAGGTGCTGACAGGCTGGTATAAGGGCACTCGGCTAAATAAACCCGAGTAGAAAGACGCTGTAGCAAACAGCGAAGACATTCACACAGTGAACCAGATTTGAGGACTGATTTGCGAGCTCCAGGGGAAACGAACACGGTTTAATTATCGCATTACAAACGTGGGGGTCAATTAATTTGACACCTCCTTGTGTTCATAAGGACACGTGGCAGTAGCCGAACCACCTGAGTCCTACTACAATGTTGGTTACAGGCTTAGAAGGGGGAAGAAAAAGCAGCAGCACTTCATGAGGTCAGAATAGCAGACAAGGTTTCATCAGCGCCTCCAACAAGGCTATTTATACCTGAAGCAGAACCACAAACCTGGGCAAGGTGTTAACACTCGAGCAGAACAAGCGCCGTCTGGAATACAAACCGGTCTGCGAGGCTCCATCAGCGCCTCGGACAGCGCAGCGCCATGAGGAACATCAGGACCTTGGATAGGGCTACTGCTGAAAAGGGCAATGCTTCAGCACCGCGGATAAGGACAACACGCCGGCCACATAAGCACCTTGGACAGTTCCCTGGCCGCGGGCTGAGATCAGCACCTTGGACAGCAGCGCTAGAGTTATTTTAGGCCTGAACTTCCCTGAAGACTCGTATTCAAAACCTCATCCCAGCCACTTTCACATGCACGCCAAAGCTGCGGCACTCATCTAATGTGGTATTCGGACACAATTAGTCTCCCAGGAGGGGTGCAAGGAATTTAGGAGTAGCTGCTCGCGTTCACTTCGGAAAGGAGCATTTCGTTTCACCTCTCTAACGTTCAGTTTAGGCATTGTGCTGTTCAAACGAACCATCTGTCCTGCTGACTTATCATTTTCACTAGTCGGGAATTCACAGCCAACACTCCTCACATGTCTTATTTTATAGGCTGTGATGGGAAACATCAGCTTACGGCTTCCACGTTTCTTTTTCACAGAATTTGGTGGCGGTTTTACCAAACCGTCGGTTCACACAGGTGTCGGATATTAGTATTATCACTTCAGCGTGGAGGTTCAACAGCTCAACGTTTGTCAACCATACTGGTACCATTCTGGAAGGAGCTGCGTTCCCAAAACAGAAATTTAATTTTACGTGTTTACAGCGGGATCTGAGTCCTGGGAAAGGGATATCATCAAGGGTATATAGCTGTAGGTTAAAGGTCAAACACCTTTAGTCTATTATTGGTTAGGAGATCTGACCATCTGGTGGAACACCACCAGCATACCTAGACTACAACCCTCATGTATGATCTTGTACCTTAGGTGGGGTCACACGGCCTATAAAAACTGGGGGTCCTGATTCTGTTTTCTGAGCTGAGACTCCACCCCTAACTCCAAAAATAACTCCACCCCTCAGCCTATCTCCAGGTTCTGCCTTCGGCGCAGAGAGGAATGAATCTGTGGCGTCAGATCACTGTCAAAACCAGGGGGCGCAAAAACACAGGGTGGAAGTCCAAGTGCAAGTTTTAATATCTCATGTGTGTAAACATCCCACTCGTGAGAGCAAATGTGAAACATGTGAGCACGAACAAGAAAAAAAAAAATAAATAAATAAAAAAGAAGTTGGTTTTAATTTCTCAGCCGTCGATGTTCCTTTTCGTCCGCCATCTTTGTCGTACTGGAGAAGGCGTTCTGTAGTGGGCAGTCAGTCACGATACCAAGAGCCATTAGCCAATAGCATTCGCTGACAGAACCAGCCCAGGTGCCCGCCCCCAAACTGTCATAACCACCCCCTTCAAGACTCCAGTGCAAAAAGCCGAAGCTATCGCATTTGGTGCACGAGGAAAAGTAGCAGGTCGAGAGGGAAAAGACGAGCGATATTATGAAACATCCACATGCAAATCGTTTGGTACTCACAGGTTTCACATTTGCACTCGCGAGTGGGATATTTACACAGGCAACATGTTAAACAGTGCAGGCGTATGTTTTTCACACTGTGTTACTGCCACCTAGATTTGACTGTGATCTGACGCCATGAGAGTCAACCTCACAGGGCACAGTCCATCCCCTCAGGCACAACCAACACTTTCAAGGTCACCTGGATTGGGCTTAATTTAGGTGAGATGATGCCAGTTTACCACAGCACGTCTAAATAATAGGGCTTGGAAATAGCTTGGAAAAACTGAAGCATCAACAGCATCAACACGGCTCACTTAGTGTTTAAACACTAACGGTGGATTTAAGGTGGAATGGAAAGTTCAAATAGGCAGCCAGACTTCAGCCTGGCGTTTAGCTGGCTGTTGTCATGTAAGATCAGTCAAAGTTTACTGGACTGTTGATCGTTTTTAGCAGGACAAGCTCATTTTTGCGTTGAGCTAGTCTCGCGTGTTTTGTTTTAAACCTTTTCCTAAAAATGACCACAGATAATCATGTTCAGATATTTTCAATAGTTTTAACAACTGACATTTATGGGTCATTGGCTATAAGGGTCACATTAGCCAATTTTGATCGAAGCTAAATTAGGCTTTATGACAGACGACGAGCGAAATGAGTCTTCATTAACATGAATGTAGGTTTATGATAGTTGTCATGACAACCTTATGTAGGTTTCATGTGGCCTTATGAACAGTGCCCTACAGTGCCTAAGTGTTACCCTGACTTGTTAACGACTCAGATTAGGAACTGGCCCTTGACTTAACACTTGCATATACTTGAATTGAGACTCATCCGTCTTGACTCAAGACTTAAGACCATGTCCAACATCCTCATGTGTAATTAACCGATACTCCATGTACCCTAATCATCTTGCGGTTTTGGCCGAATGCACCATGATTTACCAGCTAACAGTGAACATCACTTCATGAAATCTGATTTTATTTAGAGGGTTTAGATGTTTTAACGTTTGGAGTTACCCTCACAGAGGATAATACACATCAGCTTGATTTGTTTACTCACAGAGAGCACAAGCCAATGCTTCTTTGAGCCTCCACAGAATACCAAAGCACATTCACTGCCATGTTGATCTGTGCAGGACTAATATAGCCGAGGCTCTTCCTATAATCTGGACTTTAGAGGGTAAAAGTCGCTGTGACGATGGTTTTCCTTCAATCCAGTTTCTTAGGGCTCTGACACGTAAAGCCGACTGTCTGCCGGACACAGTCCGGCCTTAGTCGAGATGATCTTGGCTGGTTGTGGATGACTGAGCATATGGCCTTGCAAGAGAGCGATGGATCGGTATACTAGGAGAGAAACAAAGGAAGGCCGAGGAGGAAACAGCTCCTCGAGATAAACACAGAAAGCCAGCACAGAGAAAGTTTTACCTAATCCACTAAAACAGCGGTTTACCTTCTGGGTTCGGCTTATGCACAGAAATCTGAAGCTTATAATCTCTCAGCTTTAGGGTGGTACGGTCTGCAGCTCCTACTGTACAGCCTGTCTGTTATTTTCTGGATGTGCTTCACACGTCACCTGTGAAAGAGTGATGTGACGTTTATGCTGTATCTCTGAGTTTCACTGGAGAGAATACCTAGAGTACCTCCCAGTGGAGAGTCAGGCCTGTATCATATTTCAGGGAGGGAGGTATTCAGTGTAAAAATAATTTCACATGGTTAGAAACTCAGAGTATAAAATATTTACCAGTCTTTGACTGAAATGGGGGTTTCAGTTTGAGCTTCAGTTTCAGATCTCACTGTTATCACTCAAAGCTGAAACACATTCATCGTTTCAGGGCTTGGATAAGGCTGCTGTTGTAAAGAGCAATGTTTCAGCACAATGGATCACGCTAGCCAAATCAGGCCCTTGGAGAGATCCTCCGGGCTGAAAATCACGGAACTAGAGTAGTGTAGAAGTCTTATTTAAAACGGCATACTGTGGTGTGTGCTTTTTCATGAAAAGGGGAGTCTACAAACCATTCCAACACGACCAAAAGTGTGCAGACAAACAGTTCATCAGCTGGAGATCACCAACACTCACAAAAGACAGCTGAGATAAACAGAAACTAGGACAAAACGAAGAAGTTAGCTCAGTTTAAAAGTCCTGTAGATAAATCAGCGACACACACTGCTGAGCTACCGGTCCTCCTGCCAGGACCAACAACCGCTATCATTAAATCAAACACCAATCACAGGGTGCGGAAGAGACTCGCCTGTGACGC
Source organism: Prochilodus magdalenae (assembly GCA_024036415.1). Taxonomy (NCBI): domain Eukaryota; kingdom Metazoa; phylum Chordata; class Actinopteri; order Characiformes; family Prochilodontidae; genus Prochilodus; species Prochilodus magdalenae. The sequence goes on from JAMWET010001599.1 coordinate 11,031, forward strand.
CGGGCTGATTAGCATGACAAAGGATCGGAGTCTGCAGTCACGTTCCGGCTGGGAGTTAGCGCTGGAAGTGTCGGGTCTTTAGAGCTGCTTGTTTCTCGGTGCCTCAGACTTCTGCTGTCAAATGAGCAGCCAAGTGAGACCGACCAAATGCCACCAATGTTCACCAAAACGACTGTTTCAGGATCCACTCCACACAGGCACACAACAGGCGTACGTCTGAGCCCACATTGTGTGAGTACAGGGTGCTATATGATTAACACGGAAGACAATCAGAACGCTTCAGAGGTCCTCTAGTTCATACCACATTTAGAGCTTAGAGTTATACACTCGACCTAATGAGAAACTGTAGAGCAGACTCAGTCTATACCACAGTACCTACATTTAGAGCTTAGAGTTATATACTCGACCTAATGAGAAACTGTAGAGCAGACTCAGTCTATAACCACAGTACCTACATTTAGAGCTTAGAGTTATACACTCCACCTAATGAGAACCTGTAGAACAGACTCAGTCTAGAGAGAGAGAAAGAGAGAGAGATCGACAGTGAAAGAGAGATGGGGAAGAGAAAGAGAGAGAGAGAGAGAGAGAGAGAGAGAGAGAGAGAGAGAGAGAGAGAGAGAGAGAGAGATGGTAGAGAGAGGGAAGAGAGAGAGATAGGAGAGAGAAGGAAAAAGAGAGAGACGGGAGAGAGAGAGAAGGAAAAAGAGAGAGACGGGAGAGAGAGAGAGAGAGAGAGCGGAGGAAAAGAAAGAGAGGGAGGAGAGAGAGACGGGAGAGAGAGAGGAGGAAAAGAGAGAGAGGAAACGAGAGAGAGAGATGGAAGAGAGAGAGATTGGAGAGAGAGAGGAGGAAAAGAGAGAGAGGGAAGAGAGAGAGAGATGGGAGAGAAAGGGAAAGCGAGAGAGAGACGGGAGAGAAAGCGAGAGAGAGACAGATGGAAGAGAGACAGATGTCAAAAAGGACAGAGAGGAAAAAGTCAGCAACTAATGAAAGAGAGAAAGAGAGGGGGGGATCATAAAGAGGGATAAAAAGAAATGGAAAAAGAAAAGGAGAGAGAGAGAGAGAGAGAGAGAGAGAGAGAGAGAGAGAGAGAGAGAGAGAGAGAGAGAGAGAGAGAGAGAGAGAGAGAAGACAGACAGACAGACAGACAGACAGACAGACAGACAGACAGACAGACAGACCCCAGTCCCCACTGAATTAAACGTACAGTGAAAGCTCGACAGAAAGAAAAGGAGGGGAAGGAATGCACTGGGATCAGGCTCATAATCTCTCCCCCTCTCTCTCTCTCTCTGATTCTCTCTCTCTCTCTCTCTCTCTCTCTCTCATGCTAATAGAAATCCCAGTGAAAGGGGGAGTTATTAAAAAAAAGCACCATAAAATTCAATAGAAGATAGATAGATAGATAGATAGATAGATACTTTATTGATCCCAGAGGGAAATTCAAGGCATCCAGTAGCAGATATACAAACCATACAGAAGCAACAACAGAAGCAAGATAGATTGTACAAACAGAGACAGAGACACAACACAAAGTATGAAAGTATAAAAATAGAGTCCTTAGTGTCTGGGTAAGGTATAAAGTATAAATGGAGGTAGTGGTAAACAATTTGCTAAGCAAATTAAGAAGATGGCTGTTGTCAGCCATATAGACAGTGCAAGTACGCAGTAATATAAATACTTTATCAGTGCAAAAAGTGTAAACAGTACAGAATGGAGTAGAATAATACAATATAAATAGAAATAGGGCATTTAGGAGGGAGTGTGTGCAGAGATGGGGGTGTGTCCATTGGAGGGACCGGAATGAAAGAGTGTCCAGAGTTTTTCATTTCCTGTACTGAGAGGAGTTGAACAGTCTTATGGCCTGGGGGACAAAAGACTTTCTGAGTCTGTCTGTGGAGCAGGACTGGGACAGCAGTCTGCCACTGAATGAGCTCCTCTGCCTGATGATCGTGCTGTGCAGAGGATGGTGAACATTGTCCATGATGTGCAGCAGCTTGTGCAGCAGCTTGCTGAGGGCTCTCCTCTCTGCCAGTGGTGTTAAGGACTCCAGCTCTAGTCCCAGCACAGAACCAGCTTTCCTCACCAGCCTGTCGAGTCGTCCAGCATCCCTCTTGCTGATACTGCCTCCCCAACACACCACAGCATAGAAGAGGACGCTGGCTACCACAGACTGGTAGAACATCAGCAGGAGTTTCTGGCAGATCCTGAAGGACCCCAGCCTCCTGAGGAAGTACAGTCTGCTCTGTGCTTTCTTGTAGACTATGTCAGTGTTTACTGACCAGTCCAGCCTCTCGTCCAGGTGCACACCAAGGTATCTGTAGGACCTGACCACCTCCACATCAACCCCTTGATGGAGATTGGCTGCTGAGAGGGCCTGGACCCTCCTGAAGTCTATACACATCTCCTTGGTTTTGGTGATGTTCAGCTTCAGATGGTTGGTAGTGCACCACTCCACAAAGTCCTCAACCAGGCTTCTGTACTCCCTCTCCTGACCATTACGCACACACCCCACGATTGCAGTGTCATCAGAGAACTTCTGCATGTGGCATAACTCCGAGTTGTATTTGAAGTCCGATGTGTACAGGCGTGAACAGGACTGGAGAGAGAACAGTCCCCTGTGGTGCTCCTGTGCTGCTGATCACCGTATCAGAGGAGCAGTCCCTGATCCTGACATGCTGTGGTCTCCCAGTGAGGTAGTCAGTGATCCAGGTGACCAGGTGCATGTCCACCTCCATCTTCATCAGCTTGTCTCTCAGTAGTAGGGGCTGAATGGTGTTGAAGGCACTGGAGAAAGTCAAAGAACATGACCCTCACAGCACAACCCCCCTTGTCCAGATGAGAGTGAGTTCTGTGTAGAAGAATAGAGGATGGCATCTTCCACTCCCACCCTTCTCCCCGGTACGCAAACTGGCAGTGGGTCCTCAGCATGGTGGGACCTGAGGTCTGAGGTGGCTTCAGCAGCAAGTCGCTCCATGGTCTTCATCACGTGAGACGTCAAAGCAACCGGCCTGTAGTCATTCAGCTCCTTCGGGTGTGCCTTTCTTGGGGACTGGAATGAGGCAGGTTTGTCTTCCCACGTGGCAGGAACCCTTCCGAGGGACGTAGACTCAGGTTAAAGACATGCTGGAGGGGCTCCCCCAGTTGGGCAGCACATGCCTTAAGCATTCTGGGGCACACTCTGTCTGGGCCGGCCGCCTTCCTGGGGTGTAGTCTCCTCAGCTGGTCTCCTGGACTTGGTCTGCCGTGAAGGCTGGGGGACAGTGGGAAAACCGTGGGTGTTGCTCTGTCCTCCTGCTGATGATGGTGGGTGAAGAACTGAGATGGTGGTGAAGACTGGGATGGTGGGAGGTGAGGGTGATGGTGGTGAAGAAGGTGACGGAGATGGTGGAGGTGAGGGTGATGGTGGTGAAGGTGACGGAGATGGTGGAGGGTGAGGGTGATGGTGGAGGTGAGGCGTGATGACAACAGGGTGGTGAATGCTGCAGACGGCGTCGGAGGAGGGGGCAGCAGCAGCAGGACAGTCAAACCTGTTGTAGAAGTTGTTAAACTGGTTTGCTCTGTCCACACCCCCCATCTACTGAGCTGCCAGTGTTGTTCTTGCAGCCAGTGATGGTTTTCATTGCTCCCCAGACCTCCTTCATGTTGTTGTCTTGCAGCTTCCTTTCCACCTTTTTCCTGTAGGACTCCTTGGCCTCTTTAAGTCGGAATCTTGAGTTCATACCCTGTACACGCTTCAGCTCTGTCCAGTTTCCATCTCTGAAACGCCCTCTTCTTTTGGTTGAGGATGTCCTTGACGTCACTGGTAATCCAGGCTTGTTGTTTGGGGAAGCAGCGTACAGTCTTTGTGGGAACAGCAAACATCCATACAAAAATTCAGGTAGTCCGTAACACAGTGCGTCACCTCCTCAATGTCCTCTCCGTGTGGGTGCAGCAGCACGCTCCAATCAGTGGTATCATAGCAGTCCTTCAGGGCTTCTTCTGCTTCAGGAGACCAAACTCTGAATGAGCGTTGTGGTAGTGGGCTGCCTCAGTACCAGTGGTTTGTACTGAGGCTGTAGGAAAACCAGGTTGTGGTCTGATTTCCCCAGCGGTGGTAGTGGGGTAGCCCTGTATGCATCCCTCACGTTAGCATACAGCAGGTCGATGGTCCTGTTTTTCCTGGTGGGACAGTCCACAAACTGGAAAAAGGCAGGCAGGGTAGAGTCCAATGTAACGTGATTAAAAGTCACCAGAAATCACATAGAAGGCGTCAGGGTGTTGTGTCTGTAGCGCTGCGGACGGTGGAGTGAATGACGTCACACGCCGCCTGCCACTTCCGCCCGAGGCGGGAATGTAAACACAGACAACAATGGAGTGTGAGAGCTCCCGCGGCATGTAAATATGGACGGAGGCTCACGCCGCTAACAGTTCAATGTCCCGACAGCAGATCACCTCCTTCACGTTTACATGTCCAGGGTTGCACCACTGGTGTTAATAAAAAGTGCGAGTCCCCCACTTTGCGCTTCCCGCTTAGCGTCGGGTCCCTGTCCGCCCTTCACTGTAGAGAATCCAGGTAGCTCCACGTTAGCATCCGGAGTGTCGGGGTGAGCCAAGTCTCGGTAAAACAAAACAGACTTACACTCCCTGTAGAGCCTCGATTCTTCACCAGACATGCCAGCTCATCGGTTTGTTGGTCAGCGAGTTGACATTCCCCATAACCACCGACGGACACCGAGGGTTTGTATCTCCACCGCTTCTCCGTCTTTCTTAGCCTTTTAGCTTAGCTCCAGCCCTGCAGCCTCGATACTTCCGCCTTAGTTCCGCCGGTATTGTTTGGACCACGCCACTTCGTCCCATGGGTCGGAGGGCCAGCAGTTGTTCGCGGGAATAAACACGATATTCCGCGCTGTCCCGCATATTAACGATAAAAATATCCTTAGGATATAGATAAGATGCACACCAGACGTGTGTAGAAGCAAAAAGACAAATAAATAAAGGTAGAAAACTAGAAAAACACACAATACGGACGGAGCTACTGGAACAGGCAGCCACTCGCGTCGGCGCCGGAAGTAGAAGGGATTAGCCACATGTTGTTACGGCAACCTTCGAGCAACTTATCTCCAACCATACACACAGCACACACACAGGCTCAGCGTCGGCCAATCAGAGGCCAACCGCCCGCGGGACACTCATCGGCCAGGCATTATCCCCATAATAACCGCACAGCGGAAAACAGACAGGCGCACGTGCGGTATTCCACAGTGGCCGTTAACTCCGGCAGAACGGCAGAGCGCATTAACTCCGAGCCCTGTTCAGGCTTTTTATGGCCTCATTAAACTTTCAGCTTCAGTAATGGGCTTTAAAGAGCGCCCCCTGTCCTCAGAGACCCTCACTGTACAAACACACGCTCACACAGAGACAATCACACCAGGTCGTGTCGCAGTGGTGCTGCACCTGATCAGCGCGAAGCTCAATCCACCAGAAGTGCTTTTCCTCAGATCCGAAGGCCACTCCGTGACATTCCCAGCAGCAACCCGCTCTCCCGATCACTTCTACTACAACAGCTCAACGGTTTACACCAACGAGCGTTTCAGTGTAGCAGTGTTCCACAGCCTTCAGGACATCAGAAAGTAGTGGGTTCAATCAATAAGGAACTCCACCATTTTTCAAAACTTAGTGTAAACAGAGTCGTTCAGAGTGGGTTCAGTGTGAAACACTATGTACTAGAAAAAGTCAGATCTGTTCACAGTGGTGGTGAAGGTAACCAGACGTCCCCCTCTAAAAGCTCCCTCACAGGAAGTTCCTACATGAGGCGGTTCTGAATACGCTGCCTGATGTCTGAGACGCTGTTTATGATAGTGTGGAGAAGATCTCAGCCTTAAACTCCATTCATGGTGGAGGGATACATGCTGCAGGGCGCTGTGCGGTCAAATAGTCCCCCAAAGAAACACCTCACACCAAACCCTCTCTCACTCACTCTGTACATACCTCACACCAAACCCTCTCTCACTCACTCTGTACACACCTCCCCCCAACCCCTCTCTCACTCACTCTGTACACACCTCACACCAAACCCTCTCTCCCTCACTCTGTACACACCTCACACCAAACCCTCTCTCACTCACTCTGTACACACCTCACACCAAACCCTCTCTCACTCACTCTGTACACACCTCACACCAAACCCTCTCTCACTCACTCTGTACACACCTCACACCAAACCCTCTCTCACTCTGTACACTCACTCTGTACACACCTCACACCAAACCCCGCTCTCCCTCACTCTGTACCCACCTCACACCAAACCCTCTCTCACTCACTCTGTACACACCTCACCCCAAACCCGCTCTCCCTCACTCTGAACACATCACACCAAACCCTCTCTCACTCACTCTGTACACACCTCACACCAAACCCTCTCTCACTCACTCTGTACACACCTCACACCAAACCCTCTCTCACTCACTCTGTACACACCTCACACCAAACCCTCTCTCACTCACTCTGTACACACCTCACACCAAACCCTCTCTCACTCACTCTGTACACACCTCACACCAAACCCTCTCTCCCTCACTCTGTACACACCTCACACCAAAACAGCACACTCACTATCTACACACAACACACCACAACCCCTCTCACTCACTCTGTACACACCTCACACCAAACCCCCTCTCACTCACTCTGTACACACCTCACACCAAACCCCCTCACACTCACTCTGTTCACCCCTCCCACCAAAACCCTCTCTCACTCACTCTGTACACACCTCACACCAAACCCTCTCTCACTCACTCTGTAACACCCTCACACCAAACCCGCTCTCACTCACTCTGTACACACCTCACACCAAACCCTCTCTCACTCACTCTGTACACACCTCACACCAAACCCGCTCTCACTCACTCTGTACACACCTCACACCAAACCCGCTCTCACTCACTCTGTACACACCTCACACCAAACCCTCTCTCACTCACTCTGTACACACCTCACACCAAACCCGCTCTCACTCACTCTGTACACACCTCACACCAAACCCTCTCTCACTCACTCTGTACACACCTCACACCAAACCCTCTCTCACTCCCTCTGTACACACCTCACACCAAACCCTCTCTCACTCACTCTGTACACACCTCACACCAAACCCGCTCTCACTCACTCTGTACACACCTCACACCAAACCTGCTCTCACTCGCTCTGTACATACCTCACACCAAACCCGCTCTCACAACAAACCCGCTCTCACTCACTCTGTACACACCTCACACCAAACCCTCTCTCACTCACTCTGTACACACCTCACACCAAACCCTCTCTCACTCACTCTGTACACACCTCACACCAAACCCGCCCTCACTCACTCTGTACACACCTCACACCAAACCCGCTCTCCCTCACTCTGTACACACCTCACACCAAACCCCCCCTCACTCTGTACACACCTCACACCAAACCCGCTCTCACTCACTCTGTACATACCTCACACCAAACCCGCTCTCACACCAAACCCGCTCTCACTCACTCTGTACACACCTCACACCAAACCCTCTCTCACTCACTCTGTACACCCCTCACACCAAACCCTCTCTCACTCACTCTGTACACACCTCACACCAAACCCGCTCTCACTCACTCTGTACACACCTCACACCAAACCCTCTCTCACTCACTCTGTACATACCTCACACCAAACCCGCTCTCACTCACTCTGTACATACCTCACACCAAACCCGCTCTCACTCACTCTGTACATACCTCACACCAAACCCGCTCTCACACCAAACCCGCTCTCACTCACTCTGTACACACCTCACACCAAACCCGCTCTCACTCACTCTGTACACACCTCACACCAAACCCGCTCTCATTCACTCTGTACACACCTCACACCAAACCTGCTCTCACACCAAACCCGCTCCCACTCGCTCTGTTGCAGGGCGCTGTGAGGCAACATAGTCCCCCAAAGAAACACCCCACCCCAAACCCGCTCTCACTCACTCTGTACACACCAAACCCACTCTCAAACATCATGTATGCTTTCAGATCACCACACCGTGGCAGCGGGAGTAAATATGACATAAGGACATTGATTAAAAGCATGTTAGTGATTTTCTCATTGAACTAATATTAACTGTATTATTTATGGGCTCTTGTTTACTTTAAAAGATCATATACCAAGATTTACTGGGAGAAACCAAGCAGTGCTGTACGGAATGATTGTTTCGCTCCCCCATATAGCCAGAACGATCTATGTGCGGATGCGACTGTGAGATTGACAGAGCGAATGAGACTCAAAGTGACATAGTTGACTATTCAGAGTCACTTCTACAGATTCCACCTTTATAGCTAAATTTAGAAACTGGTATATTGAAGTGTGTTCTCTGTAGAGGCGGCGGTGTAATGGAACAGCTGAGCAACATGCTGTTCAACCTGGGTCTGATCTGTGTTACACAGTGGTCCTGCGAGTGAAACTGCACCTCGCTGCATCTGAATTCGGCTGCTACACCTGAACCAAAACGTTTAGTATAATTTTACATGACTCATAAACGACTGCCAAGCAGTCACCTCTTACTCTGAATGAACCACTCTATTTGATTCATGTTATTTAAATACGCCGCTGATTTCTCACGGTACTGGAAAAGTGCAGGCGAGCTTCATGTGGCTCATTTTAGTTCTGAACTCAACTGCAGTTATTAGGAACGTACCGGCATGGTACCAGCGGCTGTGGGCTGAAACCAATATCCGACACCTTTCTTCTTAAGATTCATCAGAAATAGGGATGATATTACAGTCAAATCCAAACATCAGATCAGATAGGTCATATTTGGCCAACACTGTTGCTTATAATATAAACACACTCAGACAAACTAAACATTGGCACGTTTAATTATAATGAAAGATTTGCATGTTTAATTATAATTAAAATTTGATCTATTTAATTCTACAGTGAGATACACACCGAAACGACCCAATAACGTTTCATCAGTCATGCTGAGACCCTGTGGTCTGATCTGAAAGCTTGTAAACTAAACGTTTTTCACTCAGTTCCCTGAAATATGAGCCAGAAGCACTACAGTCACGATTCCACCAGACTTCTAAGGGTTAAAGCCTCTGTGGTCCCTATTACCAAGTCATAACCCCAACAGCAGAATTACAATTACGCAAAATCACACAGAAATACCAGCACAGCCATTACAGCCAGCGATCACATGCTAATAGCTCGTCTAGACACACAAATCTAATCAGCTGAGGAAACAAGAGACCCAGACGGATATTCTCAACACAGCCAGGCTATATTTTACCCAGGAGATGCTGAGAAATCTGATCAATAGAGAACTCCGTATCTGTTAACCTACTGAGCGGTTCCAACACGAGGCAGGGGGGGATTATAGATATAAGGTGGTGCGTTACAGATCATAACTTCACGGTTATGATTGGATACGGTATGTAACACGTAACCCTCTGTACAACAGGTCTGCAAGATAGGCGTATGGGTGTTATACCTCCACCACAAAAAAAGGAGTCCCCTTTGTTATGATTAGAGTGATTACGCTGTGAATATCCAGTTGAGCTTCGCCTGTCTTCATCCACGGGAAGCTGAATGTGGTTTAGTTCCAGTTGGTCTCTAATGGCCCACATCTGGTTTAGCACACTGTATTGTTAACATCTGGCTAATTCTAGCTGCTTTAGTAAGTCAGGCCTAGTTGAGTTCCATCACAGCTGCTTAAGGTCAACGTCGAGCCCTTTCCATGGTATGTACAACAACCTGGTGCCTCACCCGCATGAGCTGCGTACTTGAGATTGCTTGGTTTTAGGGGGGGGGCCACAGCTGCTTCTGTTGCCGCTGGATTACATAACAGCGTGTTCAGGTACATTGAAGTTCATGGACACATTAAAACACACTGCGTTTAAAAAGCTGCCTATTTCGCCAAAACACAAGCAGCTGTGCCTTAGCAAGCTGTAACGGTCACTTTAAGTGCTGTATGTCGCGAGCGAGAGAGGGAGTACAAAGCTAACGGTTATATAAGTATGGCACGCGGAATGGTTACGGGGGTTTTTGTAACCCGTATGTTCTGCTGCAGTGTTATCTGGGATTGTAACCACGAGGTGCGGGTGCTCCCCTGCCCAGTAAATGGTCCAGTACTCCGAACGGCTGCATCTTGCCGGGATTTCTTTGTGGAGGTCGGGGAAAGCAGCTAACCCCCTGTTGCATCTCCCTCCCCGGGAGCCTTCACCCAACTACTGAGTGCTTTACAAAGTCATGCGTGCGACGCGGTGAACTTGTGTTACTGTCTTTATCGTTAACAGAGAGAGGCATTACAGAGGTGGCGTGACCCCAGAACATTTCCCTCCGATAAAAAAAATTAAAATTAAAACAAGCATCTTGGCTGCAGGAGAAAAGGACAGGTTATCAAGGACAGGTGATCGATATGCTTGGAAACGGTGGCAAGGTAAGATGGCACAGCTCTGTGATAACAAGCCTACGTCATTCCGAGCCCTTCAAATGTGTTCACGTGTGGTGGACAGCCGAGGGCAAAAAGGCTGCAAGGAAGAAAAATCCAACCAAACATCAACATTCCACAGCCTGCTGTTTTCCACGGATGCCAAATTCCAGATGTGTTAAATTCCAGATGACACCCAGGATGTACAATAAGCGTTAATGAGGGCAGAGCTCCTCCTGCCTTTCCCCACCTTGAATAAACAATATATCCTGGTACAGCTCTCCTCCTACAGTTACCTCACCAGTAACACTGACACCACGTGCGGCTTCATCCCACCATCCGGATGTGCTGGGTAACGAGGTGGGTAGCTTGGGCTAGCTGGAATTAGACTTCTGAAACCTGACCCGTACCAGCCGGGGGGTTTGAACCATTATGCCGTAGAGGGTGCTGTTTATTTGAAAGAACATGCAGACATGCCCGTCTTTCCTCTCTTCCCGCACCCGCTCCCTCTCATTCGTACAGTCTATAGGTGTGTTCAGAATCTTCCACGTTGCAGTAAAAGAGCTTTCGCCGCAGATCTAGTCCCACCAGATACTCAATGGTCAAAGCAATATTCTCTGAACACAAGAATCACGTCATCGTGTTTAATCCAAACCGCACGTGTGCTATTCAAATGAGTTCAGATACTGAACAGCCACAGTCGTCCCAATACAATCAGCCCAGTGCCCTGCCCTGCTCAGAGGGACACCCGTGAGTGGAATGATGCACAGCTGTGGCACATCATCGACGACGACACAGTCGGGACCGTGTCAGCACAGCACTCGCCATGACTTCCGTCAAAATCGTTTTCCCTGCTACAAGAACAAAGTCATGTCACCATGTCTCGCACAAGCTGTGCGTCACAGTCTCATTTGTACACACTGTGGAAGACGTCTCTCGTTCCTGAAGGGTACCGTTTTATAAACACAGGGTTTTCTAGGACGATATGAGATCTAGGCTTCAAGTGGCTGAAAACTCCACAGTACGCGCTGCTCCCCAGGCCTGTACTGTCAGAAATATTGGATTTATGATCATACTTTAGAAACGCCAGATGAGCAGTTTACTCCTGGCCTCTGAAAACAGCTGAAACGGCTGATTTTACTTCGGCGACTCGCTGTACAATGATTCTACAGATATTGACTTGGACATCTTTACCTCTTTCTTCACCGACTCCGAGGGCGTTTCCACACTAGAGCTTTCCCCCCAGAAACAGGAGCGCTGCCTCTGCGAGTTTGGCCAAGTGTGAAAGCTGTTTTGGAGCCCAGGAGTGGTCCAGAGAACCGATCTCTGGTTCTCCTGAAATCTAAATAACGCTTGTTCACAAAAGCTATGGAGCTTAAACTCGTCTACAGTTTCTCATTAGGTAGAGTGTATAACTCCAAGCTCTAAATGTAGGTACTGTGGTGTAGACTGAGCCTGTTCTACAGTTTCTCATTAGGTCGAGTGTATAACTCTAAACTCTAAATGTAAGTACTGTGGTATAGACTGAGTCTGTTCTACAGTTTCTCATTACAGTGTATAACTAAGCTCTAAATGTAGGTACTGTGGTATAGACTGAGTCTGTTCTACAGTTTCTCATTAGGTCGAGTGTATAACTCTAAACTCTAAATGTAAGTACTGTGGTATAGACTGAGTCTGTTCTACAGTTTCTCATTAGGTCGAGTGTATAACTCTAAACTCTAAATGTAAGTACTGTGGTATAGACTGAGCCTGTTCTACAGTTTCTCATTAGGTCGAGTGTATAACTCTAAACTCTAAATGTAGGTACTGTGGTATAGACTGAGTCTGTTCTACAGTTTCTCATTAGGTCGAGTGTATAACTCTAAGCTCTAAATGTAGGTACTGTGGTATAGACTGAGTCTGTTCTATAGTTTCTCATTAGGTCGAGTGTATAACTCTAAGCTCTAAATGTAGGTACTGTGGTATAGACTGAGTCTGTTCTACAGCTACTCACTAGGTTGAGTGTATAACTCGAGTCTCTAAATGTAGGTACTGTGGTATAGACTGAGTCTGTTCTACAGTTTCTCATTAGGTGGAGTGTATAACTCTAAGCTCTAAATGTAGGTACTGTGGTATAGACTGAGTCTGTTCTACAGTTTCTCATTAGGTCGAGTGTATAACTCTAAACTCTAAATGTAGGTACTGTGGTATAGACTGAGTCTGTTCTACAGTGTCTCATTAGGCCGAGTGTATAACTCTAAGCTCTAAATGTAGGTACTGTGTTATAGACTAAGTCTACAGTTCCTCATTAGGTGGAGTGTATAACTCTAAGCTCTAAATGTAGGTACTGTGGTATAGACTGAGTCTACAGTTTCTCATTAAGTCGAGTGTATAACTCTAAGCTCTAAATGTAGGTACTGTGGTGTAGACTGAGTCTGTTCTATGGTTTCTCATTAGGTCGAGTGTATAACTCTAAGCTCTGTGGTATACACTGAGTCATATTAGCCATCTTTGCATTTGGTGAGTGATCAGGCCGCATCACATGACTGCCTGGGTGGAGCACACTGGCAGACTGCTCCTTACATAACGGACATCTAATGCCACAGCAAAAACAAACACAGATGCAGCACTTACGACCAGAAACACATGGAACTACGTAAGAGCCGAGGGGAAATATAAAAAACCTCCACAAAACGGAGCTATAAACACAAACAACTGTGACTAAGCCTCGCTACATTCCTTTGTGTAAGATGTCAACAAATGGTGAACAATGGTAAACAATTCATCACTAATTTTTATTATCTGTTGTTGAAAATACTGACAGGCTCTTCTGCCTACTGACAAAGCACACTGCACATGCCAGTTTCGCTCGGAACGTGGAGGTGATCATTAGTGTATCTACCACAAAAGAGGCATAAAAGGTCACCGCAGATAGAGCTACTGAGACACGCCACGAAGCTCCACTCCTTTATGTAACATGCTGAAGAATTAATCTGGCATAATTAACTTCAGTGCACTGAAAGATGACGAGCGGTCTCCCACGCTTCATGCTCCCAGACACCTGTACTATTTAACCTACGAGCTGAGGGCTCTGGTGTGGTAAATGTCATGGCAGGCTCAGTGACGGAGAGAAAGAGGAAGAGGTGGGAGCGAAAGAGGCAGCGAAGGAGGCAGTGAAAAAGGAGAGATGGTCTTTCAGATGACTCCTCAATAATTTAAGGTGTATCGCTGTTGTGGTACTTCCATTTCCTCTGGACAAGGATGCATATTTCAGAACAGACTATAAATGCTAGTGAGTCAGGAGTAAACTGAGTTGCTTTATAGTTTTCTGTAATAATAATAATATTAAAAACAATAATAGTAATAATAAAACAATAAAAACTATAATAAAAACTATTTAAAAAATAATAATAACAACAACTACAAAAACAACAACAACCACAACAACTTTTTTTTTCATTTGTTTATTTTATTTTATTTACTTTTTTTAATTTATTTTTTATTTTATTTTATTTTATTTTATTTTATTTTATTTTTTTATTTTATTTCTTTTTTTTTTTATTTCATTTTTTTTATTTTATTTCATTTTTTTATTTTATTTATTTTTTAAATTTTATTTCATTTTTTTTATTTCATTTTATTTTAAATGCAAACTCACAGTAAAACCATTTCATAAATGAAATATATACATATTTAATAGCGACAGTACTGAACTAAATATATACATAATCTTTATTTATAGCCTACCTGATAAAACGCTTCTGTCCCACATCTGCACGTCCCAAGTTTACACTTGGGGAAGAAATACTTACAATCTCTGTGTTTTTAAAGATACTTTAAGATGTCTTTTGAGTCAAAGCAGGAATATTTTACTTTATAAATGTGTTTTTTTTCACCAAGTTACCACATACATTTTACCTACATAATACGCATCACAATTTGTAAGTCAGAACAGACACAATAGAGCCTTTAGAGTCCCATAAATAACAGTTTCACACCAAACCCGCTCTCACTCACTCTGTACACACCTCACACCAAACCCTCTCACTCACTCTGTACACACCTCACACCAAACCCTCTCTCACTCACTCTGTACACACCTCACACCAAACCCTCTCTCCCTCACTCTGTACACACCTCACACCAAACCCTCTCTCACTCACTCTGTACACACCTCACACCAAACCCGCTCTCACTCACTCTGTACACACCTCACACCAAACCCGCTCTCACTCACTCTGTACACACCTCACACCAAACCCGCTCTCACTCACTCTGTACACACCTCACACCAAACCCGCTCTCACTCACTCTGTACACACCTCACACCAAACCCCCTCTCACTCACTCTGTACACACCTCACACCAAACCCTCTCACTCACTCTGTACACACCTCACACCAAACCCTCTCTCACTCACTCTGTACACACCTCACACCAAACCCTCTCTCACTCACTCTGTACACACCTCACACCAAACCCTCTCACTCACTCTGTACACACCTCACACCAAACCCTCTCTCACTCACTCTGCACACACCTCACACCAAACCCTCTCTCCCTCACTCTGTACACACCTCACACCAAACCCGCTCTCACTCACTCTGTACACACCTCACACCAAACCCTCTCTCACTCACTCTGTACACACCTCACACCAAACCCTCTCTTACTCACTCTGTACACACCTCACACCAAACCCTCTCTCACTCACTCTGTACACACCTCACACCAAACCCTCTCTCACTCACTCTGTACACACCTCACACCAAACCCGCTCTCACTCACTCTGTACACACCTCACACCAACCCGCTCTCACTCACTCTGTACACACCTCACACCAAACCCCCTCTCACTCACTCTGTACACACCACACACCAAACCCTCTCTCCCACACGCTGTACACACCTCACACCAAACCCTCTCTCCCTCACTCTGTACACACCTCACACCAAACCCGCTCTCACTCACTCTGTACACACCTCACACCAAACCCTCTCTCCCTCACTCTGTACACACCTCACACCAAACCCTCTCTCACTCACTCTGTACACACCTCACACCAAACCCCCTCTCACTCACTCTGTACTCACCTCACACCAAACCCGCTCTCCCTCACTCTGTACACACCTCACACCCAACCCGCTCTCACTCACTCTGTACACACCTCACACCAAACCCTCTCCCTCACTCTGTACACACCTCACACCAAACCCTCTCTCACTCACTCTGTACACACCTCACACCAAACCCGCCCTCACTCACTCTGTACACACCTCACACCAAACCCTCTCTCACTCACTCTGTACACACCTCACACCAAACCCTCTCTCACTCACTCTGTACACACCTCACACCAAACCCTCTCTCCCTCACTCTGTACACACCTCACACCAAACCCTCCCTCACTCACTCTGTACCACACACCCACCACTCACTCCCTCACTCTGTACACACCTCACACCAAACCCTCTCTCACTCACTCTGTACACACCTCACACCAAACCCTCCCTCACTCACTCTGTACACACCTCACACCAAACCCGCCCTCACTCACTCTGTACACACCTCACACCAAACCCTCTCTCACTCACTCTGTACACACCTCACACCAAACCCGCCCTCACTCACTCTGTACACACCTCACACCAAACCCGCCCTCACTCACTCTGTACACACCTCACACCAAACCCTCTCTCACTCACTCTGTACACACCTCACACCAAACCCGCTCTCTCACTCACTCTGTACACACCTCACACCAAACCCTCTCTCACTCACTCTGCACACACCTCACACCAAACCCGCTCTCCCTCACTCTATACACACCTCACACCAAACCCTCTCACTCACTCTGCACACGCCTCACACCAAACCCGCTCTCTCACTCACTCTGTACACACCTCACACCAAACCCACCCTCACTCACTCTGTACACACCTCACACCAAACCCTCTCTCACTCACTCTGTACACACCTCACACCAAACCCGCCCTCACTCACTCTGTACACACCTCACACCAAAACCCTCTCTCACTCACTCTGTACACACCTCACACCAAACACGCCCTCACTCACTCTGTACACACCTCACACCAAACCCGCTCTCACTCACTCAGTACACACCTCACACCAAACCCGCTCTCACTCGCTCTGTACACACCTCACACCAAACCCGCTCTCACTCGCTCTGTACACACCTCACACCAAACCCGCTCTCTCTCACTCTGTACGCACCTCACACCAAACACTCCCTCACTCACTCTGTACACACCTCACACCAAACCCTCTCTCACTCACTCTGTACACACCTCACACCAAACCCGCTCTCACTCACTCTGTACACACCTCACACCAAACCCGCTCTCACTCACTCTGCACACACCTCACACCAAACCCCCTCTCACTTACTCTGTACACACCTCACACCAAACCCTCTCTCACTCACTCTGTACACACCTCACACCAAACCCTCTCTCACTCACTCTGTACACACCTCACACCAAACCCTCCCTCACTCACTCTGTACACACCTCACACCAAACCCGCTCTCCCTCACTCTGTACACACCTCACACCAAACCCGCTCTCCCTCACTCTGTACACACCTCACACCAAACCCGCTCTCACTCGCTCTGTACACACCTCACACCAAACCCTCTCTCACTCACTCTGTACACACCTCACACCAAACCCGCTCTCACTCACTCTGTACACACCTCACACCAAACCCTCTCTCACTCACTCTGTACACACCTCACACCAAACCCTCTCTCACTCGCTCTGTACACACCTCACACCAAACCCGCTCTCACTCACTCTGTACACACCTCACACCAAACCCTCTCTCCCTCACTCTGTACACACCTCACACCAAACCCTCTCTCACTCACTCTGTACACACCTCACACCAAACCCTCTCTCCCTCACTCTGTACACACCTCACACCAAACCCTCTCTCCCTCACTCTGTACACACCTCACACCAAACCCGCTCTCACTCACTCTGTACACCCCTCACACCAAACCCACTCTCTCTCACTCTGTACGCACCTCACACCAAACACTCCCTCACTCACTCTGTACACACCTCACACCAAACCCTCTCTCCCTCACTCTGTACACACCTCACACCAAACCCTCTCTCACTCACTCTGTACACACCTCACACCAAACCCTCTCTCACTCACTCTGTACACACCTCACACCAAACCCTCTCTCACTCACTCTGTACACACCTCACACCAAACCCTCTCTCACTCACTCTGTACACACCTCACACCAAACCCACTCTCACTCACTCTGTACACACCTCACACCAAACCCACGCTCACTCACTCTGTACACACCTCACACCAAACACTCTCTCACTCACTCTGTACACACCTCACACCAAACCCCCTCTCACTCACTCTGTACACACCTCACACCAAACCCTCTCTCACTCACTCTGTACACACCTCACACCAAACCCTCTCTCCCTCACTCTGTACACACCTCACACCAAACCCTCTCTCACTCACTCTGTACACACCTCACACCAAACCCGCCCTCACTCACTCTGTACACACCTCACACCAAAACCACTCTCACACACTCACTCTGTACACACTCCTCACACCAAACCCTCTCTCACTCACTCTGTACACACCTCACACCAAACCCTCTCTCCCTCACTCTGTACACACCTCACACCAAACCCTCTCTCCCTCACTCTGTACACACCTCACACCAAACCCTCTCTCACTCACTCTGTACACACCTCACACCAAACCCTCTCTCCCTCACTCTGTTTACACCCCACACCCTCAGTTAAGGTAGAACTATAAGCATTTGTTGGAACTCTCCTTTGAAACATGGCAGTGCTGTTGGGCTGCATTGTGTTATTTCTTTGTCATAGACTCCCACATGTAGGACAGGCTGTTCAGGCTCTGCAGCTCCTCCATATGATCACGATCCACGTAACCATCTGTCCAGCATGCAGTCCACCTCCTATCTGATCAAATCGATTAGGATTAGTCAGTCTCTCAGGAGAGATAAAGACTGTTCAGGCCGCGTGACTAACATGGGCTGATGTGATGCGTAATGGTGATGCAAACTAGGTTTATCAGAGCAGCGCGAGAAAACAGTGATGAGCTCGGAGAAAAAGCTCCTCTAATGGAAAAGGTAAGGAGAGGATGAGTGTGAGAATGAAAAGAGTCTCTCTCTCTCTCTCCCTCTCTCTCCTCCGGTTAATGAGAGGTAGAGAAGGACGAAGAGTGGTTATATAAGAAGTGTATTGTGCTGACTTTGGTTTTCTCCCTCTCAATTTAGGAGTCTACTTTAGATCAAATTAGAGAGCGATGCTACCTGCAGTAACATCCCCTCCTCTCTGTGTCTGCCTGTCCTCTAATAAGCTCTCTCCCTCTCCTACTTACTCTCTCTCTCTCTCTTCCTTCTTCCCCTCATCCATCACCTCTCAGAAGGACATGCTCTCCTCTCCGCCTATGTCCAAATTAGTGGACCCAAAAAAGCAGGCTGAAATTACTTTGGTACATTGAGCGTCTGCTCCTTCCCTGTTGTAAAACTATACTGATTTACTGGCTTCGCCTTGGTACTGTAGACACGCTTTGTTCCAGCACTGCTTTCTATTTTGTGGGGATTACAAATGAAGTTAAAAGGCATAAAACTACAAAAAGAGTCCATTTCTTTTCTTTAAATCTGCTTTCTGTCTGATCACAGCACGGTCTGTGTGTTCCACCTTAAAGACAGCTGGGAGAACAGTGTCTCAGTCATTCCCTCCAGGTCTAGAGCACCTGCTATAGCACTTTGCGACTGCAGAGAAGCCAACAAGTCTACAGCTCTTCTGCTAGCTATAGGAAGTCAACTCCGTATTCCCTCAGCTAGCTGTATTCCCTGCCTCCACACACTGATTCGTTGGGCGTCTCCACCAAGACTAAAGCGGGACTCGTCACTGAAGATGACCCGCTGCCATTCTGAGTCACTCCATGACAGTCTGGTACGACACCACTGCAGTCTTTGGTGACGGTGACGTGGTGTTAAGGACAGTCGTGGTAACGGCCTGTGTGCATGTAGGCCTGCGTGGTGCAGCCGTCTGCAGATGGTGCTGCACTAACAGGATGACTCACGGAGGACACCACTGCTCGCTGGAGGTCTGTAATGGTGGCTGTTGGGTCAGTCAGGTACGGAGATAAGGTCCGCCCTTGCTTACGTCACAAAGGCTCTTAAGAAACCAAAGCACCACCCATGTTTTAAACTTCAGGCTTTTCAAACCTTGCACAAGTTCAAAGTTCAAAGTGCAAAGTAGAAAAACTCTTTGTAGCTGTATCTGTAATATCTGGAACACAATGTCAAAAAGTGCAGGTTGATGCTGCAGAGGCTCTGAGGGGCCAAAATAGCCAGTCCAATCAAACAGATAATCAGACAGTATGTTCGGCCCAGATCTCGCTCTCAGAAGCCTCGATTCCACCTGACAGCTCCACAGTCTAGCAGGTGTACGAGAATCGCTCAGGTGAGCATCTGAAAATCTGAAAATACTAAGTTACTATTTGACATCAGGCAGCGTATTTATGTTAAACCCACAACGCAATTCTTAGTCCAATTAAGTCTGCATACTATGAGGAACTCAAAGGAGGGAGAGAGAAAGAGAGCTGGCTGGTTATCCATCAACACCACACTCTGCAAACAACCAGAAATCCATAGTTACGCCAGCCAATCGATCACCGGGTTGCAACGGCCAGCACTGTGCGCAAAGACGCCGCCTGGCCGGGCGGAGAGGCTAGAAAAACAGAGTGTTAAAGCACAGCAGGATGGATGGACGGATGGTGAGGTATTGGGAGACACAGGAGGAATGACTGACAGAACAAGCCTTCCACACCTGCACATGCTCACTACTTCCAGGCCACAGTAAGAGCTGGATTAGTAAGACTAGTTAACTTATTTCTTTAGGCCTCCAAATGAACCAAATCACACCAAATCACCACCTCAATCTTTCAGGTAAATCACAAACGAAAGACTCATCATACAATCTAAAACTCGCACATGCACTAAATATGGAACACAGAAATTTCACCAGCGGCGAAGGATGATATGGTCATGTTGGCCGATGCCTAACCCTAACCCAGACGGAAATAACCCGGGTCCCCTAAACGCTCTGCTATAGGAAGGACAATACACACCAGTCTGAAACATCAGCCACATCCAGACATCGGCCAGATGTTGATCATTCCTCTTGAAGCCTCAGTACATCAATGGGGATTTGCCCTCTCAGAGTATGAATCTGCTGATTAGGGCTGTCACAATCAAAACCTGCCAATTGTCATACAAGTAATTGCGATTAGCGATTTAATTATCAGTTCACTGAATGCAACTAATGAAGTGACTGATTAGCCATCTTGCTTACTAGCTAAGCTTGATTAGCTGTCAATACCGGTTGTACTGGCAAAATGATGCACTGCATTCCTGAAATGCCTAAAAATATTAAAAATAAATAATAATAATAATAATACAAAGCAGGACAAAAGTGAAAATATCAACAAAGAGCTCGTTCTGCTAACACACAGATATGTACTGTAGAATTAGCTACTCTGCTAACTGGTACACCAACACTACTCAGTGCAGCCCTCTCAACAAGTCACAGCATCACCTAAAAAGTTTAACTTTGTGTTTCTATAATCCTATAGTGTCACAATTACTGGCTTGTTGCAGGAATCTAACGTAACATAACAGTTACCTACTGCTGATTGAAAGAACCTGAATTTGGTGAAGGTCGTTTTTTGTGAGGATGTGAGTGGTCGTCACAGTTTCATCAGTGTGTCAGCATAACTTTCCTTAACAGAAATATAACAAAGGTACAATACACGATTCATCTAACGGATCATTCTCACACTTCCACTTTCTACCGGCGGCCCTGGTGGCAGTCTCCACTGAAAGAAAAGCAACACTGCTCGGCTGTCGCCACTAGAGGGCATACGTCCAGGTGTTACAACATGATTCAACAAAAAGTAACGAGGACTGAAATGTGACACACACTTCAGTAGCGTTAAATCACATGCATGCTCTGTGTGTTAGACTCAAACAGTCAGTTTATTTAGGTAGAGATACACTTGCAGTTATGTACGCGTTCACGTACGCATTGACGGCTGCCTCGCGTATCCTGCGTCCGTTGGTTGTGCATGTCCTCCGAAATTAACACTGCGTGTATGTGACATGCAGTACACACAGAGGCGCTAGGGGGCAGTGTAGGCACTCAGTGAGCATCAACAGGGCAGAAGGGTATGTAACTATATAAATGTGTCCTAAATGTGGTATTGTCAGTACAGCTGAAGGGAGATTACTGTAATTGTAAAAGTCGATAAAGGATAATAATCTGAGACTGTTAGAAGGACAAACGTCTGGTCTGCCCTCTAGTGGGAGCCTCCAGTAACAAGCATAGGCAGGTATAGGCATGTAGGTATACGGTTACGTTCATAATGCTGCAGGTTGTCTACACAGCTCTAGAAGTGCATTCACAAGCTACAAAAATGAAAGAGGTGGTTCGTGGAGTAACAGCACTTGGAGTAAACTGGGGACTCCATATGTGTGGACTGGGAGGAAGCTAGCTAGCTAGCTGACTAACACTAACACACAGCACGGCTGAGCTGATGCTACTGTGGTGGATGTTGCATGTCTGGTGTGGGAGAGTCTAACAGGTACTGATCTGAGGTCTATTGCAGCTCCTAAAACTCCTAGGGCAGAACAGAGTAACCCAAACACCTGCTAGCATGTGTCTGAATACTGTGACACGGATGTGGTAGGAGTGATGGCGACAAACACCAGCCATGTCAAACCCAGAGTGACAGAGGTGCGAGTTAAACACAGTGGACTAAGGGGCTTTATAGTGGTGTACTCAGCTCACAACCAGCTGGTGCAGTTCCACCCACCAACCTCAGGCCAGGCAGAATCCCTGTAGGCACAACCGGGTTCAGCCATCTGGGTTAATTCAGTTGCCTTGTGCTCTCAGGTTTTCCAGAGCGGGATAAAGAGCTGAACCCCTCAGGACAGCTCTCCTGCCCAGAGTGAGCGCTGATGGGGAAGAGCAGTGGTCAAAGTCGACCTCGGTAGCACCGCTGTCCTGCTGAAACACTGCAGTACTCACTGGCAGTCTCAAAGGATCTGAGTCTACAGAAATCCACCGGAGCACAGGAAGCGAAGGCACACACACCTCCGAGCACAAGCTACCGCGCTCGCGTACAGCGCGGAAACACGCCCGGCGCAGAGGGCCTGGAAACCTTGGGCAATCATCTTTAATTAGCGAGCGGCTGTGATAAATAAATAATGCGAATCAATCTGAATTTCAGATCGGTCCGTGGCAGCCGCACAAAAGGCATGTGGGCAATTAGCACAATCAAAGCAGCAATGCACTGTAAGATAAAGTGCTCCCTGCGTGATTGTTCTCTCTCTCCATCCATCGCTACCTCTTTGACCAGTTTTTCACGCTCCTCCGTGTGACTGCGAGCTCACAGTGTTCCTCCGTCACGCTGTCTCAAACCGTTTCTCCCCAGATTGTTTATTTGCTTATCCGTGAGGCTGATAATGGAACAGTATTAATCCACTAACGCCGTGTTTAATAAAAACGGAAAAATGAAATTCACCTGATTATGCAAACCGGTACCAAATGGCTCCCCTCCACTCGGCTGGATTTAATTGGGTGGCCCTAATTGCCTCTTTTCACCGGCATGTTAAAGTGCCACCGAGTTCTGGTTGACTCCAGCAGGAGAGCTCTGACCCGACAGGAAGGAACCAGGTCAGAGGAGCCCACCCATGTGGGTATATTACCTATATAGAGCACTGATCTGATATCAGGTTCTCTTTTCTTCCGTTTCCGCGTCACTGTGTCTACCACAAGGCTGTAACTACAGCAACCGAGTGATTAAAATAGAAATTTTCAGTTTAACAATAAAGTGCGAAACTCTAAACATTCAATTAAAACTTGAATTGGTTTGATTTAATAAAGCTGGTTACAAAAAATAAATATAAATCAATTCTATTTGATTATTTTAACATTTTAAATAAAAAATTTGACCTATTTTATTTTTTAAATGATAAATATTTAGCAAAATTATGAAAGAGATTTTGGCTTGTAAAACTAAAGGGAAAAGTTCCCGCCAGGGGCTTTTATTCTGACACAACATAGATCAACCGTGGCAGATTTTATGTTTGCCTGTAATGGGGTGATGCGTTATGATGACACGTTTGAGTTCCTGTCCTGTTTAACGTTTGGATATTTTGATATTTAAATGCCGCAACTGTAGATGTAGAACCCACGACTACTGTCGTGTGAGCCCCTCTCTCCGTGGAGCACTTAACCAGGCACTAATCATACTCTGAGTGGACAACAAAGCACTTTGGTAATTCTCTCTGGAAAGGGCGTCTGCTCAATGGCATGAATGTAAACATATCCCAGATGTAAATGTAAACATATTTCCAAATGTTTCGGAATATAGCGCTTCAGGTGAGGCACAGCTGCAAGGTTTTAAACGGTCCCCTACTGACTTTGGCACTATCTGCCAAGATTCCAGCTT
>JAMWET010001599.1:40000-105000 GCA_024036415.1 Prochilodus magdalenae
TCTGGAGACGGTGTCCGAGGTCCAGATCATGCTGTGTGGTCATTCTGGTCTGTTATGTTGGGTCTTTATCACATCCAGGGTTGTAGCTACAGTAACAGTGAGACGAGCGGAGTCACGGCACGGTCTGCGTCGCCGCTTGGGGACGAGATCTTAATGACTCAACTGAATACTATGAACAGTTGAATACTTGGCGGCAACCTTCCAACTACAGACTCCAGTTACATTCTGTTTCAGTTCTGACACACATTCATACAAAGGAACCGGGTCTTTTGGCGAGCTCTCCGCCTAACGCTGATCTCCACTCAGAGCGCACAGCCGGCTGAACAGCCCTGAATTTTTCATCACTACACCGCTCTCTCGTACTCCGGAGCTGCTGTGAGCGTGCATGCTGACCAGAGAACTCGAGGCGAGAGCGAAGGCAAAATTTGTTGCTTGTTTACACGTGTGTGTCTCGGTCTTCGCGTACCAATCCCACAAAGCCGCTCCGGGTGTAGCCCTCACCGACTCTGCCTTGCAGCTGGGATTCACTAAAAGCCTCTCAGAGTTATACAACAACAGAGGAGTGGGAAAAGTGCAGGACAGACCGAGGAAGTCAAGCAATCACAGTACAGAACGCACTAACCGATTAGTCTGCATTCTGAGCCGAAGCCGCTTGTTAATAATGTTGATCAGGTCTGGATCGATAGATTTAATTCAGCTTTAAATCAGCACTGACGAGCTTTGTTTGTAGGACCTTAGCTTTGGCTGTAAGACCCGTGTAACTTTGAAGGTGCCAGTGAATGTAAAACTGTACCGTGTCACACCTGGAAAAGGAGAGTTCAGTATATAGACCTATTCAATGTTCTAGCACAGCAAAACTACCACAACGGAGCTACAGGACCAAAATGGTGAGGAGAAATCTAGTGTACCGGGCTGAGAAGGGGATCTCATTCTAGGGCTGTACCCGACTCAGAATTTTGTCAGTCCAATCAGATTCACCCGTCCTGGCCGACTATTCGACTATTCGTTCGGTGTGGTTGGTGTAGCTCAGCAGGTAACACTGCCTGCCAGGGAGCCACCACCACATGCAGGAGACTGAGGTTCGAATCCCGGTCTGGGTGACTATGCTGTGCTACACCAATAAGAGTCCCTGGGCAAGACTCCTAACACCACACTGGCCCACCTGTAATATGATTAACCCTGTAAGTCGCTCTGGATAAGAGCGTCAGCTAAATAATGTAAAAATGTTCAGGTTTTCCTCCATGTACATTATCTAGTAATCAGTAAATCAATCTGCATACGGTTCAGATCTGACGTCCTCCTCATTTAGAAATTCAGCAAAGTCACAGGAACATATTTTTGAACTGAAAGAGACGTGGCAGCCAGCACGTATTTATGCTGAACATTAGCGATTATAGCCTTTTAGTCATTTTACTTTCACTTTTACCAGCTTGTTCAGTAGAATGACCCTTCGTCTTTCATCTCTCATAAATAATGAGCTGCTAAACAAAACCAAATTAGCCCATATTTACATTATTTATATGGTATTATTACCCGCACTGAAACAATTATTTCTCGTTTATCGGCAGCCGTATTAAGTGACTGTACTTATCTTTAAATAAAGATAGACGAATAAATAAATATCTGTAATTTAGGTTCTAAAATAATGAAGTTATAATAAAACAAACGTCTTCGGTCCGTTTTTCCTTCACCGCAAACAGCCGTTATGTCTAAACCGAAGGTCAGCTCCCTCGTTTGGAGCAGTGTTTGATGTCTGACTAAATGACGAGCAGAATTCGGTTTAATTTGTTCGGATTCTCTTCTTCAGAAGCTCCTCCAGACTTTCTCTGAGACATCGCTCCCCCTGTGTTTCTCAGCCTTAGCTGCCTTCAGCAGTGAACCGCCAGCGCATGGTGTCACATGGATTAATTTTTTTAGCAGGCATACGTCACAGCCCAGAACTTAAATATATATTTATTATTTCCTTTAATAATTATTAAAATGGCTTTTTACATTCTTAAAGTTCTTGTGCATTTTTGTAAGCTTTAGTCTGTTTACGAGGAAAAAAAAAAAAAAAAAAAGGTCACTGTTCTCAGTTGACTTGAAGGGTCTCTGACTGACGATTCGACTCGTCGACTTCTAGAGGGCAGCCTGATCTCATTCCATTCCCAAGGAACCCCACTGTCAGCGGTACATGTTGGATGTTCATCTTTAAACAGGTGGCAGTTATGGGCTGGAGGTTAGGGAACCAGCCTTGTGACCGGAGGGTTGCCGGTTTGATTCCCTGAGCTGACAGTAATGATTGAGGTGCCCTTGAGCAGGGCACCTAACCCTCAACTGCTCCCCGGCACTGTGGATAGGGCTGCCCACTGCTCCGGGGTAAAGTGCGCTCACTGGTTTATCTAAACCAGGCTGAAGTGCTCCCTATTTACTTTATCTAATGTTCCATTCCACCTTAAATGCTACAGCTTGTACAGGTGCCAAAATGTAGCTACAGCACCATTTAAGGTGGAACGGAAAATTACCACAACAAGCTGGAGAACAGGAACTTTTAGCTTCCACGTTTTTAACAGAATCCTGGATAATCCTGCAGTCTGCACACCTCACTCCGGACAATTACCCAAACTAATGGACACTATGGAGCAGCACCGCTCAGCGATTGACCCTGAGGAGACTGAAGAGAGGAGGATCCCCACCTTTACTACAATCACAACCCCAACAGCAGCCTGTAAGTAGCAGCCATGCTGTGTGATTGTACCCGTGTTTGCCGGGTGCAGCAGATCATCTTAAATTGAGAGTTCCATGAGGAGTGTGGATCAACTTTAATCTCTTTTGTATTAAAGCTAGTATAGGGAACGTTAGCCACTAGCATTAGCGCCAATGAGTACCATTAGCAAGTCTAGCATAGCCGGTATGAGCTGCAGCATTTAAGGTGGAACAGAATCGTATTAAGAAGCTGGTGAATAGGAAGCGACTTCAGCCTGGTTTAACGATGAACATCAACCATGTAGCTCTGAAAGCTGGATTCCTTGGGAAAGGAATAAAAAGTGATAATCTAGCTTATTTACACTGAATATTTTTCTTTTGCTTCTGTGTGATCATTGTAAGTTGGTTGGTGTAGCTCAGCAGCTAACACCGCTACCTGCCAGGGAGCCACTACCACATGTGGGAGACTGGGGTTGGATTCCCGTTCTGGGTGACTATGCGGTGCTACACCAATAAGAGTCCTTGGGCAAGACTCCTAACACTACACTGGCCCACCTGTAATATGATTAACCTTGTAAGTCGCTCTGGATAAGAGCACCAGCTAAATGTAGTTGTGTAAGACCTGTAACGCATCTCACTGTAAACCAGAGCAGAGCCCATGAAAAATTTTATCGAATTAATTCTTATTGTGTAGTGTTTCATTTTCCATTTCTGTTCCACCTTAAATACAGCAGCACTTAGTTTCTATACTGTCACAAAACTGAAGGTGGCTTGGTAACCACACTTCCTACTATGTTCACATCCCTGTGCAGGTGCCAGAATGCGACTGAGTGGGAAACTGAATTAAGAAGCCAGCTTCGTCAGAGCATGGGAAAACAAATCATTCATGCTTTAGTACAAGCACAAGGCCGCGGTTCTGATCCAGCCAACTGAGTTATGTGCTTCTAAGGTGGTATGAGATAAGACAGTAGAACAGACCAAACAGCCAGGCGCGATCACTGCATTCGCATTCTCATTTGAAACGTGACCGAGACATCCCTGGCATGAAAGCACAGCTGAAGACCAAGACAGAAGATCAGAATCTCTCTGACCCTTCCACTGACCAAATAACTGATTTGACTGGGCTGTGCTGTTATCTACTGTGGCATGACACTGTACATGTCTGGATACATCATCACGGGTAACAATGCATAATGAAGACTGATTTTATTTTATTTTATTATTTTTTTTAGAATTCCTTTCTTGATATCTCGATTTGAATGCTCAATTAAGACCTGTGATGGTCTGGATTCTTATTCCCAATGAAAACAAGCAACATATTCATGCAGTTTGGCGATTTACCATCACCCACCACACATCACTTCAACCTCGCCACCAACCTCAGCTACCCCAAAACCCAAAACCCGTAATCATTTATCGCTAACTCTGCTTTAAGTAAGTTCTCTCTGTTAAAAGATATGATATAGCTCTCAGATGCACCTGTAAAGGAGAACCTGCTACACTAATCTCCCTTCAGACTTGCTTGTTTTCAAACACCCACAAAACGTATTATGGTTGTCACAAACGGCGTTTATCTGTAATTCACCTTCAGAACAAACAGCGCAACAGCACATAAAGCCAAAACCGGAGCCCCACACTGATGGTTCAAATGTGATAAAGTCAGGACGATGGTTGCTGGTGCAACTCTTAGGGGACGGAACAGAACAATCGCCAGTATCAGTGTAACTACAACATAGGTTGAATTCTCAGGTATGGAGGAGCAACAACATACAGACACTCAGTAACTCTGTTCACTGTTGAATTTCTGAGGGCATCACAGAGCACCACCAGCTATACATCACCCCTTTTAAACTACATCGAGACCACAGAAAGCCATGGTAGATACCACCACGGTCAGTCTTTCAGATAAACAGCTCTTCAGCTCCCTAACAGAGAGCTGTTAGTAAACAGATGCCAAGCCTGATTAATAACGGTGAATCAATCTTTTACCATCACATGACTTGCGATGCAGTTATCACCGCCCTACGCTCAAACACATTACGCTGACAGAATGTCAGTATTATGGCTGCGGGACGCTTATGCCAGGTTCACCTCCACCATCACCGTGTAGTGCAGGAATGCTGTGATGCAGCCGAGCACTACGGAGCTGGGATTCAGTGTTTCTGGTCAGGTTTTGACTCAGTGGGGTGTAGTAATGCGTAAGCCTGTGTTTAATAGCATGTGTAGCGGTGACTCTCTCCTTCTCCAAGCCCAGTAGGAGTAAGGGTTTCTGTCATAATCCGAGGTGATAATGGAGGCATTTGTGTGGCGCAGGGCTGACATCTGTGTCATTCATCCTCCGCACAGCAACTGCTCAGTCTTCTGCGCACAAACACGGGGGTGGGGTGTGCAGGCACTAGGCCTGGATGAGAGGTTTCTCTGCTATGCACTGTAATGCTAGTTTTACCACACAGCTGACAGAATAATGACCCTTTATAGCGAAATGCACACCCAAACCGAGACCTCATACCAGCTATGAAGCATGGTGGAGGGAGCGCCATGGTTTGAGGGAGCTTTGCTGCCTCAGGGTCCGGAAGCCTTGGTCACAGAGAGAATAATAAATTTAAAGGAGCATCAAAACATTCTACAGGAGAATGTGAGCAGTCCATTAGCCTTAGCCTCTTGAGACCCTTTTGTAGGTATGGCCTCAGGAGGGCTATGCAAGCTCTGGGTGCCTCTCAGAAAAGACCCAGAGGTCAGCCCAGAACCCACTGAAGACTGGCCTGGGAACAAATGGAGGCAGTTGCCGAGGACCGGGCTGTCCGGGCTTTCCTTTCTGCACCTGCGACGTAAGCTGGATTAAGTAGTATATGAAGATGGTTGGACACTGTGTTAAATATTTCAGATACCGTGGCTAGTGGGTACATGATACGGTTATGTAATGACTCATGATGCAACATTTGCACTCCTGCACTAAAAAGTTGCTCCCAGAGTATTTCATTGACAGGACAATTTCCACTCACTGTCCACTCTATTAGACACTCCTACCTTGCTGGTCCACCTTGTAGATGGACAGTCAGAGACGATAGCCCATCTGCTGCCGCACAGTGCAGTGTTGGTCATCCTCTAGTCCTTCATCAGGGACGCCACCCATGGGACGCTGCCCAATGGACGCTGTTGGTCGGATAGTTTTGGTTGGTAGACGATTCTCAGTCCAGAAGTGAAACTGAGCTGTCCAGATCCCCTCACACCAGCACAACACACCCTAACACACCAAGAGGTCAGTGTCACTGTAGTGCTGAGAATGATCCACCACCCACATCATACCTGCTCTGTGGGGGTCCTGTGGGGGGTCCTGACCATTGAAGACCAGGGTAACACAGTGTACAGAGAAACAGATGGACTACAGTCTGGACCTGTACACCTACAGAGTGCTCTTATACGCTCAGTCAGGGAACTGGAAAAAGGTAACAGCCTATTTAAAAACATCAATGTTCAGTGAAAAAATAATTTCCTCTTTTCCAATTCAGAATTGAAAGGGCTTTTTTTTGTCCACTTAGAGCTTAATAATTTTAGTTGTTGAATATTTGGTGTATCCCTTATGACAATAATTTAATGTTTAATGCAAGATATGCATTTCTGAGCATGAAGGAAAAGAGATAATTGGTCCTATATAACTGAATTTAGTGCAGTACAGTTTTGTTAGCAGTGTGGCCTGAGTGTATTACGTCAAAACATTGCGATCATGATATGATGCTCTCCTGCCATCACGTCTGCACTCTTGAGCTGACCTTCAAAAGCACAGCCAGTCATGTGTTCTGTAAGTGACCACAGAGGAACAGACCACCACCAAACAACACTCACGTAACCCTTTAACTATGTGTGTGCGTGTCTGTGTGTGAATTTGGCTGGAGCCGAGAAACTGGTACTTCCTCCCCATCTGTCCCTGAGACATGACCACAGCTATCTGACCATCTGACCACACGTTACATCACTCACCACGTGCACGCATATGAAACCTATACCTGAAACCACACAGTAGTAGACACAATCAGTCTAACGTGTCTAACGGAGCAGAGCGTGATGCTCCCAGCGTCCATGACCATGTGGAAAGTACCTGGTAAGAGAGGTTTGGTGCGTTCTCTTTTTCCTAAACTCCTGAAACACATAAGTGAGTACACACAACATAATACCAGCATACCAACAGACATCACTGCCAACCCAAAATAACTTTTAACAGGAGATTATTTTAAACTGCGTAATCTAGTATATTCAGTGATTAAACATCTTGATGTAGGGGAATGAAATTAGGGTGGAATGGTCCTGGCTGCATTCGGGAGTAGGCAGCCGTTCACGGTGGATTACGGAGCTCCTGGAGTGACTTTAAGGACATAAATAACAAGCTGTGTATTCAGCCTGCATCTTAATTAGGGTCATTATAATGGGTTGACTCAAGCCTAACGGCAAAACAGTCAAATGTTCCACCAAACGGGGAAGATGTGTATTCCCGGGCCTTAGGAACACATGAGCTTTTGGAAGTAGCTGGATTTCTGCATTTATTACTGATAAAAATGTAATCCGATTGTTTATCGGTCAGAATTATTGACAAACTGTAGCTACACTAATAACACACATACAGCTGTAGTGTCCATCTCTGATAGTGAGCACAGTGACGAACATCCACCGTGCTGGCTAAACCAGTAAGAGATTCTGTGTGTTAATGACTCTCCAGGAGCTAACTGGCAAAAGATGTTTGGGTTAAGGCGCTGAGATTGCAAGTGTGAGTTTCACAGGTGCTTCACCCATTACATTCAGGCTCCACCCAAAGCCTGCTTACTGACCAACCTGTTCTCCTCAGGAAAGGTCAGTGTGGACCATGAACACCTTTCAGAAGCGCTCAGGAGACACGTTATAGAGACACATGAAGCCTTCAGAGGCCCTGCTGATGACCTGCAGGTACATCAGTCCACACTTAGACACACTGTCTACAGACGGAGAACACTCAGGGCCCACAGCTGCTGTCCCTCAGAGTGGATGTCCTGTTAAGATCTCTCCAAGAGAACAACGGGCTCCTGAACGAGGTGAGAGAGACCCCAACAGGAGAAGATCTACAGACTCTAAACCTGCAGGAACCTGTTCATGTGTATGAGAACAACTCTGGGGGTTGTGGTCTGTCCATGTTTGCCTCAGGCCACCTGAATGCTCCACAGTGCTCCTAGGAAAACGTTCCGTGGACAATAGTGGAACAGTTTAGCACAAATGCACACCAACACCAAAACCTCATCCTATCTCTAAAGCATGGTGGATGAAGCAGCATGGTTGTGGGGGGCTCAGGTCTGGACACCTGGTGGTCACTGAAGGAACATCAGATTGTAAAGGTGGATCAGAACATCTTACAGGAGAATGTGAGGGCAGCAGTATTTGACCTCAAGCTGGAGAGACGCTGACCCAAGACTATGACCCAAAGCACCAGGCAACCCAACTAAAGAAAGTCTGAAGAAGAAGAAGACCTGTGAGTGAGTCAGAGTCCTGGCCTGACCCCTGTGGAGATGCCGTGGTAGGACCTGAGGAGGGCTATGGAAGCAGGACATCCCAGAAACACTGAAAACACATCTGCAGGAGGAATGATCCAGCTGCTAGAGGAGGCTCTAGAGGTCCTTACATTCAGTAGACCTCTTATAGGTTCTAATCTGTACTGTGGATGTTCCTCAGTGAGCTCAGTAACACACATCTATAAATGTGACTTACATAAACAATCAGACCAGAGTTTATTAGCAAACACTCCAGAAACGCAGATCATTCTATTCACACAGGTTTCTTACGACCACACACACACACACACACACACACACACACACACACACACACACACACACACACACACACACACACACACACACACCTAATTTGGTTCACACATGCAGCCTGCAGTGTCGTGTACATAATGTTTATATGTTCATAATGTCACGCTACACTATCTCTCTGCCCCTCCCTCACAAATACACACAATGCACCACCTCTGGCTGCTTTGATTGCAATCAGGAGGAACAAACATCTACACCCAAATACTTCACTGGTTGATTGCAGGGCTTACAATCCAGCCGTGTGGAGCGAAACAAGCCAAAGATACTCGCTCATACAATCACATGACTGCCGACACGCTACATACAACAGAGGTTCACAGGTCTCACATTTAAACACTGAGCAAGACTGAAACTGAAGTCAGTTAAAGATGACGCTAATTAATCAGTAGCATGTTTTCAATCTGCCCATTTTTGCACATTTTTTAAATATGGGGGCGGGGAGGCAATTAATAATAATAATAATAATAATAATTTGAGTTTCTCCCACAACAAGCTCATACAACATAATGGCAATTCAGAGATCAGTTAGCACCACCATTAAAAGAAGGTAAACGTTTGTAAAAAAAGACGCAACAAAATTCAACTTTTTGGTCAAAACCGAACAGTTTTACCAAACATATTTTTACCTTTTATCTTTTATTAATATTGACACTTTTTTGGATAAACTAAATAGGTTAAAGGTATTTTTGTCTTGTTTTTTTTTTTTTTTAAAGGAAAACAATAAACGATCTGCAGTTTAAACATATTTACTGAACTTGTTTACCCTGCCAGCAGACACATCAACACAGCACAATAAGACTTGAACACATTAGCTGTAAAATCCCATCCCAGTCGCCCCGCCTGCTGCATCCACGCCTCACTCCACGCTGGTCACGAGTTCATCGCTGTGTTGGATATTGGGGTTTGTGTTTCTTTACGAAGGATGTGGGCACACACACTGAGAACAAGACAGAATAAACGTATGCAAGTGTGTACATGTGTGTATATATGGATGCATCCACACGATCTGAGGAGCTACTGTCTGCCTGCCTCACTGGCGCCTTGGTTCTGTTCTTTACTCTGTCCAGTATGCTCCATTTGGCTCGACTGTTTGAAACTGAATTAGAGCTAAGGTGCATCAGAATGCTCCGGTGTGACTCCCAGTGGAGACACAAGGTGTTAAAGTGGGTATTAGACTGGAGCAGTTGGCGGTAGCCCAGAAGCTAGGGAGCAAACGTTCCGCTCTGGTTCCCATCTACCTCTGGGAACTGGAAAACAGGAATGGCATCATTATAACCATCATTGTTCAAGTATGAATTATTTGGTGTTTTTACTTACACGCCGCCGCACACCGAAAGTGTTTGTTTCACCATTTTCGTTCAGTGAACATTCGGTGCATCCCTAGAGTGTGTAGTAGTGGTGTCAATCGATTAAAAAATAATCAAGTTAATAATAATAATAAGGTATGATTAATCACAAGTTTAAAATACTTGGATTTATTAGTATTTGTGGCAGAAGATAAATACATATGTGGTGCTGGACTGAATGCATGAAAATGTAAACAGCCCGCCTGGATTTGGTTTGCAAAGTCACTCCATAATAACCAAAACCAAAGTAAATGCTACAGTGAGTAGACATATTTAAGAAACTCAATGCCACAGTGTCCTTGAAAAAACAAGCAGTCCGTTTTCCACCCTTAGTTTAATAAGAAACAGTCAACTGAAATCTTCAACTATTTCACATTTAAGGCGTTTAGCTGACGCTCTTATCCAGAGCGACTTTCAAGGTAATTGGTATTACAGGGAGGCCAGTGCAGTGTTAGGAGTCTTACCAAGGGACTCTTATTGGTGTAGCTCAGCATTCACTACCTAGACAGGGATTCGAACCCCTGTCTCCCACATGGGGTTGTAGCTCTCTGGTGGGTAGTGGTGTTAACCGCTGAGCCACACCAACTACATCACCTGTCTAACGGTACTTGGTTGAAGCATCTGCAAACCCGCTGTCATGGGGAGCCACCGTCATTACCCTCTGTAACGTGAGCTACACAGGGCGTGTGCTTGAACAGTAGAGCGGTTCCTATGATGGTGATCTTGTCCGTTACCTAACAAACAATTTCAAGAAACTGTCTAGCACCTGCTTCAGCTAAATGTCTTTCCTCTGTTTTCACCACACCAACAGCGGACGAGTGCAGGTGCCATTCGTCATCAATAAGTGGTCCGTTACACCGAGGTAGTTATGGTTGCGTACTGACATCCAGTGGTCTCCAGTCAGTATAACATGTAGCTTGTGCCAACGGCTCCGATTTCTTTGCCGTTTTTACCGGCATACAATTAATGAATTCTTTTGACTCTCCTTTACGATCTCAGAGAGGCCAAACCAATTAATTGATGTAAAAATATATTACGTAGATTAATTACACTCGTTTACGTTGACACCTCTAGTTTAAAGATAACCTAGTTAGAGCCAAAACCCAAGTTAGGCCTCTCTCTCACTCGGTTCAATGCAGCTCCCCATCACGGAGTCTACATCACCTAAAGGTACTTCCCACGACTCTCGTGAATAGAAACACCTTCCCACAGAAATCTTGTTAAAACTCAAAGCAGTGAAACCCTGCTAGTGTTTCCGTTAGAGCTCATCCGATATGAACATTTTGTGGCCACTACTGATTTACCAATAACATCAATCATTTGAGACTCTTTTCCACATTTCAGGTTTATGTGCACATTTTAAAATAAACGCCCTAAAAAGGCTGATGGAAACTCCCTGTAGACATACAGTAGCCTAGTTATAAAAAACACTTTAAATTAACATCAGATAAAACATCTAACTCTTTTGAAAGTTTATATATTTGTATATTATATTATATTATATTATATTATATATCAGATATTTGTTTGATATTTCTGCTAAATAAATGCTAACTCCAATTGCAACTTCAACTACATCCAAAACAAAGGGAATGTTATTATTCGTAATCTCTGCTACTGTAAATATATGGCTCAATAAAATAAATAAATAAATAAATGTATAGTTTCGAGTCCCCCCCCACAGCCAAATCCTCACAGTTACTTAGATTTATAACAGTGTTTTATAAGATCTGCTACAACGGCAACCTGCAGTGGGTCAAGGTAACCAGAGCCGGCGGTCACTGCCTCCCACCAGAGAAAGCTTTTGCATGTAAAAGCATTCATGACAGAGACAGCCTCCTCCAAACCACCGGCTGAACTTCGGCGGGGGGTAAAGCGATCGAGCCAGAGCCTGCAATTTATGTATTTATTCATCGCCAGGAAACTGCACTTTAAAAGGTCGGGCAATTTTCCAGGTCACTGGTCACGCCCGCCCAATGAGGAACGGCAAGAGGAACATCACTCCCGTTGTCAGGGCGATAAGAGGGTGGGTGGGGGAGAGGGAGGTGGGGTGTCAGTGGGGCTCAATATCCGGCATGTGCGAGGTTCAAGGCCTTAATGAGTTTGAAAGGTCAAATGCCTCTCCAAAAGATTAATGGGGTTTTACATGACACTGAGTGTTTCTTCACAGGCACCAGAGTGGCTCCGAGTGGCCGTTGGCATCAAGGTGTTGGCACACTGACATGATACGCATGCGTCACCCTGAGCAACTGAAAGGGGGGGAGAGGGGTAATAATAGCATGTCTCCACGGTCTGGCAGGGGAAGGGTCTTCTCAGCAAACCAAATGGAAATGAACGACTATCTGCTGCACCTGTACCGTACAGCTGATCATTAGAGACATCATTTTAACACATTTACATATGATCAATCAAACCACACACACCCACACCTAGACATGGCGGACATGGTTGCACAGGTTTTACCCACTGTGTCCTCCAACTCTGCATGTGTTTAGAGTGAACAGGTTTTTTGTTCTTTTTTTCTAGCCAATAGCATTCGCTCGTCTGCCTTCATACGTATATGAACTTGAGTGACATCCCATTCCTAATCCGTAGGGTTTAATATGATGTCAGCCCACCCTTTACATCTATAACAGCTTCAGCACTTCTGGGAAGGCTTTCCACAAGGTTCAGGAATGTCTATATGGGCATATTTGACCATTCTTCCAGAAGCACATTTGTGAGGTCAGACCCTGAGGTTGGACGAGAAGGCCTGGCTCGCAGTCTCCGCTCTAACTCATCCCAAAGGTGTTCTATCGGGTTGAAGTTAGGACTATGTGCAGACCAGTCAAGTTCCACACCTAACTCGCTCATCCATGACTTTATGGAGCTTGGTTTGTGCACTGATGTGCAGTCATGTTGGAACAGGAAGGGGCCGTCCCCAAACTGTTTCCACAAAGTTGGGAGCATGAAATTGCCCAGAGTCTCCTGGTCTGCTGAACCATTAAGAGTTTCCTTCACTGGAACTAAGGGGATGAGCTCAACTTCTGAACAACAGCCCCACACCATAGTGCCCCCCCTCCACCAAACTTCCAGCGCTTTACACCACTGCTTTCGACACTTCGCATTGCGCTTGGTGATGTAAGACTTAGAAACCCATTCCATGAAGCTCTACACACTGTTCCTGAGCTGATCTGAAGCCCACACGAAGTTTGGAGGTCTGTAGTGATTGACTCTGCAGAAAGTTGGTGACCCCTGTGCACTATACACCTCAGCATTTGCTGACCCTGCTCCGTCATGTTACGTGGCCTACCACTTTGAGGCTGAGTTGCTGTCATTCCCAGTCACTTCCACTTTGTTATAATCCCACTGACAGCGACCCATTCTTTCACTAATGTCTGTAGAAGCATTCTGCATGCCTAGGTGCTTGGTTTTATACACCTGTGGCCGGAAGTGATCGGAACACCTGAATTCAGTGACCTGGATGGCTGAGAGAATACTTTTGGTTATATAGAGTATATACAGACAAATTACCGTCAGCTGAAATCCACTTTTCCTGACCAACTCTGAAACATCTTTATTCTGTTCAGATAATACACACACCTGTATCCAATATCCCGATGCCGCTCTGAGCACTCAAAT
Organism: Prochilodus magdalenae; assembly: GCA_024036415.1. Lineage (NCBI taxonomy): Eukaryota > Metazoa > Chordata > Actinopteri > Characiformes > Prochilodontidae > Prochilodus > Prochilodus magdalenae. The sequence continues at coordinate 53,496 of JAMWET010001599.1, forward strand.
TAAAATGAAACTACTTCATTATAAAATTGCATCACTCAAATTAAACATAATTGTGGTTTAAAAGTGTTCAGAGAATAAAACATTAGCACATTACGTTTGTATGAAACTAAACAAGAGCGAAAGTACACAGAAAAAAACTGTAAGATATAACAAGGTTAAAAACCACTGAGAACTGTGTGGGCGTGGTTAATGAGCAGTCTGACTGACAGCTCTCTGTAACAGTCTTAGCCTGCAACGCAAGGAGGGACCTGACTGACCCAACAGCCACGACTGCACATCCATGAGTCATCCTGTTAGTGCAGGATTAGTTGGCAGACGGCTGCACCACACAGAATTACATGCACACAGACCGTTACCACGACTGTCCTTAACACCACGTCACCGTCACCAAAGACTGCAGTGGTGTCGTACCAGACTGTCATGGAGTGACTCAGAATGGCAGCAGGTCACCTTCAGTGACGAGTCCCGCTTTAGTCTTGTTGGAGGCACCGTGGTCAGCACCAAGATGAACAGTTGTCACGCGTCACGCGCCCAGAAGGCCTGGTGTCACTCCACCTCCACCCCTACCGCACCCTCTCCCGGAACTGTGATAGAATATTCAAGCTAGCTACCTGAACAGACAGGAAGGACGGAAAAGCCCTTGAGGAAGGCAACTAAACTCTAACTGCTCCTCGGGCATCGTGGATAGGGCTGCCCACCATCAGTACTTGAACACTGACTAAAGGCATAGGGGTCAGCCAACCCTAAATTTGATTTGTCTACCTCTGGCTAGAACTGAAAGGTTACTTTTTTGTCTACACAATGAAATCACTGCTCGTAAAATAGCTCTCCTTCATAAATGTAAAGGTGCAGCATTCTCCTGGACTTACAGGGGCATATTTCCAAAAAAAAAACAACGCTGAAAAAAAAAAAAAAAAAATGGAGTTCCCAGGGGTCTACTTCATCATCAACCACAGAGGCTGGTGGCACATGCTTTATTACGCTGTACAGCTGTAACGTAATGTGTACATGCTGACAGCTTTCACCTCTCCTGGTTAAGCCGGCACCTAAGGTGCTGTATGAGTCCCAATAAAACCGGACAAACTGGAATAAATCCACAGGCTGAAGAACGGGACTCCTGCTTAGACTATTCCTTCAGAACTTTCAGATGTTTGATCATTGTATTACATATCTAGTACAGGATACGGCTGGATGATTTGCGAACCAATATTGTGATTCCCTCAGAAGCTCAAGGTCTGCTCACTGGGTAGGCCCAACAGTACATACCTAGTCTTCTGTTATCAGATTAAAACTCATTGTCAAATTTCTTGAATATTCTTCATTGTGATAATTAATAAACCAAATACTCTGACAACAGAAAGAAAGAAGAGTTAGCCAACAGGACTGCAACAGCTCCGTCCAATCACTTCATTCAGACCAAATCAAACTACTGGATGATCTGCTCGTCTACCTACTTCCTAACCTGCCCTCATGTGCCCATCCAGTTAGTAGTCTACACTGTAGCATAAGTGTGGTTGGATGGTATCATTGGGCTGCAATGTAAATAGTTCTAGAAAGAAACAGATTGTTGATGTCCGGCTGTATTAGGCTCTCTTTAGGCCTTATGCTGAGGAGCCCAAATGCAGGTGGGTTTTCCATAAGTACATAGGGTATTGCGCTTGGTGTCTGTGTTTGGTTTCTATGCTTTCAGTCTAGACAGTTCGTGGTGTGAAGTGAATGAGCACACACCTGTTCTCTTGTTGTGCTGCGTTGAATGCAAAATTTGGAAATTATTGCAGGTATAGATCAAACAACTTAAAGTTGCATAGAGTTTCATGGTAAAAAGAAAGTCCAGACCTTTACACACCAAAGCACGTTTATCATGTAGCCCTTTTGGACAACAGTCAGTATGTTGGGGCATGTGTATAACTAACTGCATCTTATACCCTGAAAGCACTTTCACAGCTGCCTCTGCTGATGGCATGGTAACAACTGAACTGACTGAGCAGATGAACTCTAGCAAATTGAACTTTTCCACAGACACTAAAAGGACCATGACCTCTAAAAACAGATCAAACTGAGCTACAAACAAAATTACAGCTAGTGTGGAAGCACCCAGAGCTTCAGCCTCTGAAAGGAGTAATAAAGCTCTTCATGTTACTTTCCCTTTTCCAGAATGGACAATAGCCCAGTGTACCCGTCTGTCCTTCCCGCCCGGAGCAAAGAATCAGATCTTATCTACACAGCTCCACCTGATGAGAGTCTGAAGCAGTCCATATCCTGATACACCACATCTACTCCTGATGTAGACAGTATGATACTCCTCCATATCTCCACCTCTAATATATATTTAGTGGTGTAAAAACTTTGATCTCTTTTTCTGCACAGTGTAAAAACTCCTTTCAGGTTAGTGAATATTCATGATGGACCGACCAGTAGAATCGCTCCAAACCTGCTTAGTAATAAACCTTGTTCTATCAGCTCCACTGCAGGGTAAGATAGCTGGTTCATCCACCTGTAAAGCTCCACTCTGGAGGGTTTTTAAGGTGGACTGTATAATTCCATGAGGGCTAGTTTATAGTTTGGTGTCTTCACTTTTATTCCACAGTAAAGCTTTAAGATACACATCATGAGAACCTGCTATGAGGAGCCATCTCTAAAGCCGTTTGCTTGATAGTGTGTTTTGGCTTTGAGTGGGATGTTTTACAAATATGGCGATGTAGCTTTCTAGCTTATTTGTGTTTATTCATACTTATAAGACCACCTCTTCTCCTGCGCTTTCAGTTGTGCCTAGCCAAACCATGAGTGTCCATGAACCTTGTTTTAGGGGAGTGGCTTCAGAAGAAGGGCTGAAACGAGGGGGCGGGACGAAAACCTGCTTACAACTCTTGATTTCTACAAAATGAACTACTTCAGCTTTAAATACTCCCACTTGTTACGGAAACAATAAATAATGACAGCATCATTAAAAACTGAGCTCTTCCTATATAAAAACAGCATCCAAAATGAATCGTTCAGTCTTGGCTCTGGAACTGCATGTCAAAATGGTTCTTTCAGCCATTAGTCAGGCAGAGTTTGAGAAAACTCAGCAGTAGATTTAAATATGCATCACTTCTTAGAAACAGCTGTGGCCCTGGTGAACCCAAGCCATTCTTAACCGTCTCATTCCTGGCTGTCAAATCTGTGCACAAATCACCCACACACACACAAACACACGACACTGCTGCATACTTCCCCGTCAGTACAATGTCATGAATACAATATGACCCCCGTGCTTTTACACGGATTGGAAACGCTTTATCAGAGGTGCCGTGGGCATGCGCCGCTGTGACTGGCCGTGGGGAGCGGGAAGGAAATTAAAATAGCAGAGGGAGATTGGTGGGGAAGGGAGATTGGTGGGGAGGGGGGTTAACACTCTGACCACGATATATGGCTTATGTTGTATGAAGCTGCAGCAAAACCTGCCAGACATGAAAAACACATTAGAGGTTCTCGTACGCAGACCGGCTAACCAGGGCGAGAAGTGGAGGTTTATGAGAGAACATGTACGGAAACATGGAAGGACACATTCGCACTCGTACATACACACCCACAGATACAAAGCTCAAGTGAGCATCGTTCTGTCCTATCTGTTCTGGACTTTGGATGACTTAATATCCTGAGATGTCTCCAGTTACACGTGAGCCTGCAGGGCTGCAGAACACCATTTCAGCTTGAATTTAAGACTTCATAGTGTGCGAACAGCGTCTGGCCTTTTCAAAAGCACTTTCCTTGCTTTTGCATGACTCAGACTCAAGCTCGAACTCGTCACTGGATGTGTACACCATGTACCCTGCAACTACTAACAGTCACTCTAAAAGACTAAATTCAGGCTGATCATTCGCCAACCTTTGTCAAAGTGACTAATTATGTGACACTGTGTCCCAGTCGAGAATCTGTCTGACTGCACAAATAAATCCACACACTTCTCATCAAAGTAACATCTGCTCCCAGAAGGAGGTGTGGGATTGCGATGCTGTTGGGAAGGAAGATAAAGGTTACCGAGAACAGTAAGTGATGATACATTTAGACTGATATGATCAATATTTATTGAGCTACACATACAGAAGTCTGTCTCTCAGTACGGCATTGGGCCGCCATGTTTGCTAACCCAACATGCCAGATGAGGTTCCTAATGGTGCCCTGTGATAGTCCATTCTATGCAGCTTGAATATCCTCAAGACTCCAGTTCCTGCAGCTGGTGCGGTAGGGGTGGAGGTGGAGTGACACCAGGCCTTCTGGACATGTGACTCATGAAAAGCCATTCATCTTGGTGCCGACCACGGTGTCTCCACACACAGATTCGTTGCGGGACGCGCCACCGAAGGTGCCATTCTGAGTCACTCCATGACAGTCTGGTACGACACCATTACAGTGTTTGGTGACGTGGTGTTAAGGACAGTTGTCAGAACGGTCAGGACAACACATGGAGGACACCACTGCTCCCTGAATGTCCGCAGTCATGGCTGTTTGGTCAGTCTGGTACAGAGATAAGAACCGTCCTTGCTTACGTCACATGCGCTGCCGAGCATGAAACTTAAATCATTTGCATATCTCAAGAAGTTTCATTCATGTCGGGTGATTCCTTCTAGGAGCAGCCATTTGTGCAGATATTCTTTTGGTGATGAATGTTGAGTGATATTTCATTTTTAGGGTTGCAGTACCAACACTGGCACTTACAGGCAGTATTACCATAAGTGACAGGGTTACTGATACCTATGAATGATGCTAGGTTTGTCCTGAGTAGTTTATGTTGGGATCCACAGCTTGGAGAGTAAGCGAGAGTAGTATATTTGCAGCTTCTCTCTTCACCAATTCATTCAGATGTCCTGGAAAACCAGCTTCGAGTTGTGAGACATTCACTCAAACCAACTGGAGCACATCAGTCAGCGGAGCGCTATCCTTTAAAGAATCTGTTTCCGGAGGTAAAGACCAAAGAGCTCAGTTCTCTGCTTTCAAGTTAATAGTTTCAACGGCTGCTCATAAAAAAAGGTTTCACATTTAGTCAGGGCTGCTCCGCTCTCATATTAATGAAAGCTGTAACAGACAGCACTGTCTGCTGCTGGAGTCTTACATAAGCGCAGAGCCGCATGTGGAATCTGCCCGAACACGGAGAGCGCACGCCTGTCGGCCCCACTCCGGCTTAGCTGCATTAATATTGACGTAACACAGACACAAAGTGAAGACTCTTCATAGCATCTTTAAAAAAAAAAGAAACCCATCAGCGAGCTCTACTGTAACAGGGTCTTTTAAAGAGATCTGAGGTGCAGCAAAATGGTTCACGTCATTTTCCGCTGATCTTTCACTCAACAACACTACAAGCATTTCCAGTACAGGCACCTGTTAACGGTGAGATAAAGGACTAGCAATTTTGGGCCTTAGTTTCCTGTGTTAAAGGAATAGTGAGGAAAATACAAACACGTACTTAAAAGGCTTAACACTAGGAGTAGAATGACTGGGAGTCTAAGTATTCTAGGAGTTCAGAACCAGCCGGTTCCAAAACAGCTCCTTACCCCACGCCACCAGGCTGCTGAACAGCCCACAGTGCGGATACATTGGTCAATGTGCCTGTCACCACACATCTCACCTAAATCATCATCACTGACCTCCATTGACAATCCAAACCCTTACCCTCCCCATCACTCAGCTCGTTACATGTGGCACATCCATACCTGCACATGCAGACTGGCATCTTGTTGATCTTCGATCTGCTGTCCAGTGAAAAACAAGTGCCTTGTTGGATTTTATTTTTAATTATCATTTGAACAAAACAGCTGCTGTTCACACTGTGTGAGAATTTGAGAACAGTTTTATATTACTGCTATATACACTGTATATATGGATTAACTGAGCTAATCTGGTGTTTAGTAGATTAGACAGACAGACAGACAGACAGGCCGACAGACACTTTATTGATCCCCAAGGAAATTTAGCAGCCAGTAGCATTTTTTAGTTATGCAAAAGACTAAGATTTTCACTCACCCTGTGTAAATAAACTTGATTTAATTTAAAGATACATTCCATATTTGGTGTAATGATACAGTAGTCACTCAATAAGGTGCATATACCAGTACAGCAAAAGATTAGGATCAACTAAACGTGCGCTTTGTGTTTCCAATAGGTGTTGCATTATTTGAACATCACAGATGTTTACACTGTGAAGTAAATAAAACCCAAACCCTTGTTTGTTTGTTTGTTTTTGGGGGGAGCCAGTGATATGTTGATGTTTTGATTTTTAGCAATGCAAATATCTGAATATTTGGTACTTTCAAATCTGAGGTAAATATAATTATTACAATTTAATATTATGAATTTAATTTTATGAATGTCAATAATGGTTCTACAGAGCTCCAGTTCTACTCTATACAGTGGAACCCCAATTCAGACAGGAGTAGGTTTCCATGAGGAGATGGATAATGCAACTTTTACAGGCTTTCGTCCCTGATTTTAATCCCATCCGAGTGCACCATGTCAGTCAATTCTACCAAACGAGTGCTCCTGTGCCAGTAAGGATCCCGCAGAAAACAAGATGCAGAGATAATCTCAGATTATATTGATCCTTTTCAAATCAACATGTCAGAAAAAAATGTGATTATATTTGTGTGTCTTTATGGCGAAAATCAAACAAATAAAATGCATACCTTTCAAGCGTACAGCTCACCACATGTATGAATTTACACTTTATGCAGTGATACTGACTAAGGGGTGACCAAGCTAACAGCCAACACACTGTATTCACTTAAGACAGCAAGCTAAACAAAAAAACAGCTAAACTACGATTTAACATGTTTTCTGGAGGGAGGATGGTGCGTAATTCCGAGCTGCTGTGCCCCTCTGTCATTTATACCAAGATTTCTAATCCCGTGAGAGTCGTTCATGAACATTACTGTGGCAAACCAGGATTATCCACCTCGTCATGGAAAACTAATCCCATCCAAACAGTGCTTTAGATAAATAGAATTTGCCCAAAATAACTTTAATGCTACCGTGATGCCTTATAACAAAGCAAACCCCGAAAAACACACCAGCCAGTGTGCAAGTCTATCATGTAGGGCTTTGAGGGGTCAACCTCGGGTGTATGCATAGCATAAGCCCCGCCCCCTCGCTTCACTGACAGGAGGCACTCAGGTGGTCTCTTTGATTATGGTTTCCATGAGAGATGTATGAAAGACCCATGGTCTCTTGCCAAAGCCTCTCTAAAAACATTCACAGAACTCTTAAAATTAGAACATACTTAATCCTTGATTTATAGATGACCCGAAACCACATAATCAATATCTTACAACATTAGAGATTACAGATAGCCACGCGCAGTTTGAGGTGAGTGAGTCATGAACTAGGTGCAATGCCAATTGGTGTGTATAAGCTGCCTTTATAAGCCTCATAGGTCCACATAAGCCTCCATAGGACACCAGACATGTCCTGATCGATCGCCTACATCTGAAGTGACACTGGCGATCATGTAAACTGGGTTTTTTCAGCCCCCATAGTCGAACAGTTAGTCTCCTCCAATGTAAAGATATGAACAATGCAGAAATTCTTATTCTGCCAGTGAGAACCCATCCTCTCTTCTCCTAAGAGCACCTCAGACAAAGGCACTCTTCGTCCCTCCCAGGGTTGTGCTTTTGCAGACGCAGCACAATCGCACTCACGTAAGGATCGGGAAGGTATCCCAGCGACCCTGCGCCACGCAGGGGGCAGCAAAACAACCTCGACCCCCTCCAACTCCAGTCAATTCCGGCTCTGCCAATTTTTGTAAACACACAACTGGGTAAATTAGGGGTGAGGAGGTTGGGATGGAGGGAACAGAGCTGCTTACTGCCATGCGATGTTCCAGTACCATCCTTATACGTGAGAAGAGTCAGTCGTGACAGTGCTTTCATTATCATTTCATCCTGGTTTTGTTTTTCTGTCATCCCTCACTCTCTGTCTGCCTCTCCCTCTTAAAGATGAGTGGGTGAGATCTTTAATCTCCACTCCTAGAATTTGTAACCACTGGTTTGACACTAGACTCCTAATCAGTTACATCAACGCTCAGTTACCCAACAGGGATGACATAATCCAGGACCTGAAGATATTTAGTCTATACCACGGGGTGCATGACTTCAGATTTTATTGTTATGAGATTAAAGTTGAGTTGACGTGGACCAATCCCTCATGACATCATGAATAAAACCACGGAGGAAGGGAATGCTTTGGAATAACCGACTTAAAAATATGAAAACTGTAATGAAGTCAAACTCCACAGCTCAGTAGAAAGGGATGCTATTTAACTGAACAGCTTACAACCTGCATCAAGGTCTTGTTCAGACTGTCATCTAAAAACTGATTTGTGCTAGATTGAATCCAGATCGATTTCAGATCAAGGTCACACCTACACACCAAGTTTCATTCCTGTCAGCTGATTCTTTCTGGGTGCAGAGTATGTAACGTTGGATTTGCTGTTCAAATGTCATCGGGAAAAAAAAATTAACCAGTGTGAGGCACAGCTAAATGCAGGACAGCTAATCAGAACAGAGCTCATGCACACATACGGTTGGTGCGGTGCAGTAGATAACACCACTACACCACCAATTCCCAGTCTGGGTAACTATGCTGTGCTACACCAATACACATCCTTGGGCAAGACTCCTAACACATACAGGCAGGCCTGTTATACGATTGTAAGTCGCTCTGACTATAAGCGTCAGCTAAACGCTGTAAAAGTAAAATATCAGTCTTATTAACTTAGTGGCAAAAACAGCCTGTTTAACCGTAGGGAATAAAGACAGACTGGAACAGGATCATATTTTTAATTACTCATGATTGTTTTTGGTGTATAAACACAAACATTCTAAAAAAGATAAATGCATAATATGGGCTCTTTAAGAGACACAGCACACTGCCAATGCCCATCTCGAGGTCCTGGAGAGGGGATGTCATCGCCTCGCCTGCCAGCTTCAAACGCCGCTCTGACCTTCCATGCCCGCCGTGCTCGTCTCCCCCTGAGCCGGGATGGCACGCTGTTGGACGTGCCAATGATGAGGACAGCCGTCTCGCCTCTCTCATTAAAATAAGCTGAAAATCTCTCACCCTAGTCAAAGCAACAGGGCTCCTTACACTACTGATCATTTCACCATCAGTCTGAGAACGGCGGGGTCAAACTGGTACATCGATCAAACTGATTCAGCAGCTAAATTAAATCGGGGCTTCTGCACACAACGGGGCAGTGGAAAATAAAAAATAAAAATAATTAAAAATAAGTTTTCTTTGGGGGCTATTTTACCTTAAAGCATGTATCCCTCCACCATGAATGGAGTTTAAGGCTGAGATCTTCTCCACACTATCATAAACCGCGTCTCAGACGTCAGGCAGCGTATTCAGAACCACCTCATGTAGGAACTTCCTGTGAGGGAGCTTTTAGAGGGGGACGTCTGGTTACCTTCACCACCACTGTAAACAGTTCTGACTTTATCTAGAAAAGAACGTCTCACACAGCACCCACATTGAATGTCTTTTATTTTTAAATTTGCAGATAATTTAAAAATACTGTTGGAAGTCCCCTTGTAGCTGTACCCCAGTGTTTATGAGCAATTTGGTGCCTTCGTTATAGTGCTGCAATATGCTAATCAGCCTTTTAACTAATATTAATCCAAGTGATTATTATTTATTTTGTTTTACCCCCTTGACCAACTTCAGCCTCAACCGTTCCATGCAATCACACGAATGTAAATCACTTTAATCAAGATTAAACCAGGTATAATACTGCAAGGTACATCCCAATGGCAACATGCAGCAATGCGCCATTTTGTCCATACCATCCAGCTCTAGTTTATTGCCGCTTGGACGGTACAAACTGCAGCGTTTTCACAGATTGGAAGCCCTCTGGAACATCGGCCTTGACCTGCGGTGTGACAGCGTGCACACGCTTAGCACGATGCATGCAAGGCTGCACGGATGCGTGGTTAAAAGCACCAGCGCAGCAGCCCGCGTTAGCTACAAGCGCTGAAGGAGTAAACGAGCTCCAGATGAAATGCCAAGGTGTGTTAGCGCTGAGCAGCAGGGAATGAGAGAGAGCCTCCAGCCGCCAGATTGACTGCATGAGGGAAGACACCCGTGCTTCAGAGGGCAGTTGAGGGGTGGGGGCTGTTAAAGGAATACTCTAGCACTTCCTGCGTGATCTCTATCTGATGCAGATGCAACTGATCACCACACACGACAATTTTCATGCACTGGAAATACCAGAAAACCTATTAACCTGAAACTCACCAATAATAGAAGACGATGGGTAGAAGACAATGCCTACTAGCCTCACTTACTGTCAGCGATGAATTTGCTGTGCCAAGCTCAAGCAATATACATTTTAGAAGTATGGAATCCAGTAACACCCAGCGCATAGTCATCGTTGGCTTTATTTAACTCTCAGTAGCCTACATAATTTTACTGACAGCTTTAGAACCGATACACACGTCTTCCACGTACATTATAAAACAACATGGCTGAACCGCATATACCATAAACCCAGTTTAGATTGAGGACATGGTAAGCCATCACTTCTCTAAAGCTGGTCATCATCAGAAAATCTGAAGACTGTTTTCTTTACCACACCTCCTCTTCACTGCAATCTCTATATATAAACACAGACGCCTTAAGGCATGGTAAACTCACACGATCCACTTTAAATGCAGCGGAACAAATCTTCAGCGGGAGCTGGGGTCAGCACAGCGCTTTCCACAGAACGTGAACAGTTTATGATTGGTTATCACCACCTCATGTGACCACTTATTCAAATAAAGAGTTGAACTGCTTAGTGTAACTCAGATCAGCCGCCTTGCAGGGCCCGCTGAGCATCGCTGGCTCTCATTCTCATTTAGTGACCATGTTGTTCTTTACTAGTGGTGTGCAGAGATGTCTTAAACTGGTATCTGCACTAATACTTTACTGAACCAATAAGGTGTTGACTAGACACCAGACTGGTAAAAAAATTCCCATCAGTTCCCAAAAGCCTTAGCTTTATTTAAATATGTTCATTTACTTGTTTGTTCTCTCTTTTATAGTTAGTGGTAGGGTTGGGCAATAAATGATGATAAACTTATTTATAAACTTTGATAAACTTTATTGAGCTACACATACAGAAGTCTGTCTCCCAGTATGGTGTCGGGCCACCGTGTTTGCTAACCCATGGAGTTGTAGGGGTTCCTGATGGTGTCCAGTAATAATCCATCCCATGCAGCTGGAATGTTGTAGGGGTGAAGGGAGGGCATTACTGCTCACCGAATGTCCGCACTACTTCATGGAATTTTCTGTGACAGAGATTCAAGAGGCATTAAATGCTTTGTATGTCTGGTTCCCATCAAATAGGGATGTGTTGTTGGGAGTTTTAATAAAACAACAACGAGCAATTCCAGAGAGTGAAGTATAAAGATTTTAAAATAGCACTGGTATGGCATCCATACACCGAGCTCAGGCATCATAATCTGTACTGGGAGAGAAAGTGAGGCAAGGGCATCACTAGTCTACTTAACAAGCAAAACAAGGTTCCTCTTCCTTAACCACAGCACGGAGAAATGAGTCTGAACCAACTTCTGTTGTAATGAAATGAATGCAGTGGACACTATGCTAAGAAAACACCAGAGAATACCTTTAAACCTCACGAGCAGAAAGGCAGATGGTAATCCTCCAATCAGTTACACCCCCACGGCAGGCACACTCACCCACCTATCTTGTCTAAAAACCAATTGGAATCTGCCTGCAACAAAAAAGGATCAAGGCGAAATACAGATAGAATCAGGAAAGGCTCTCAGCAGGACTGGTGCGTAATTGCACACTCAAGGGTCATCTTCATAGCAGGAGCGCATTCATCTTAAAGTGGGGACTGACCACAGACGGGCAGACGGGCAAGGCCATTCAGAACACACCACTTTCACCACAATTAATTGATGTCGCAACATTCATTAGCGCACTGTTTGCCAATCAGACCTAGCAGCAGTCTAACAGAAGAGTTTGGCTGGTAGAGGTGACCCCTGAGATGTGCATCTGAGACCCGGTGTATCGTGAATGTGAGTGTTTATGCATGTTTCTGTTTATCGCAGACTGCAAACAGCCGTCCTATGAAATTACCTCCATCGCTTCCATATGAATAACATTAATTACACTGCCTAAAGTAAGCAAACCGGAAGCCTGACCTGGTGTTATAGGTTTTATTCATCAGTCGAAATTTATGTGTCTCAATTTTTACCGTAACAAAGCATCTGAGCTGCTTGTAGATGAGCTGGACCAATCAGAAGCAATATCACAAGCATAACAACACAGCAGTCCAGTGCACAAGGTTCAGCAGTCAAACCTCAAGGTGGAGCAAACTAAATGAGGCATCAGTAACTTCATCCACATCTTCAGGAATAGTAGTAGCTGGCTGGATAAGTTGATGTTGGGGTTTTTGCCAGTGTGAATGTTAGTGTAGCATTTCAACATGCGCGTGTCAACGTCGAACCGCTGGCTGCAACAAAATTCCTTGCCAGAAGCTGTTCATGCTGAACAAACAGGAACGCTGTGTCAGATTTTATAGCATGTCTCAAACCCCTTTTACTTCCCAATCCTATTAAACCAACCTCGCAGCTACAAATCTTAGATTTCGGGAGGGATGTTACATGTGCTTGCTTCCTCCGAGACTCATGACAACATGCTGATGCCCAGGTAACAGGCTGGAGGTTGTAGGGAGAGTTTTAGGGGCTGTATAGAGAGAGGGGTTGTTTTGTGCAGCGTGTAAGCTGTTCTAAAATAAATATTAAATACTGAAATTGGGAAGTCTGGACTTATTTTACCAACTGAAATTACATTTACATTTCACTACAGAGAGAGTAAAGTTTGTTTCAGGAATCTCAGCCACAAGTACCTGTTCAAACAGGTGTGGTGGTTCTCCTCACGCTGAGCTGGTCTGTTATCACTTTGTGATATAACGTCCCGATTAGGACTGAAATTATTCAGCCAAAAAAAAACACTTTCAGTGTTCAGCCGAATGAGTGAAAAGACCAAACATTGACTGTGTTAACGATGCTGTTAGCCTTTTCTAGTTCCTGGATATAGACAGGAACCAGAGCGGAACCTTTACTCGTTAGCTCCAGAGTTAGCGCCATCTGCTCGAGGCTAATACCTCCTTTAATGCCTTATTTCTCCACTGCGAGTCACACCGGAGCACATGCACACGCACTCTCTTTCTCTGTGCACATGCTCTTTAAAGAAACACAAACCCCAATGTTACAACATGGCGATAAAAATTGTGACCCGTTAATTTTGTACGGTTTTGGCTTCGGCCAAAAATGTAAATTTCGGTGCATCACTAGTTTAGAATAAGCTGCCATTACATTGAGAGGTCCTCACTGCAGTAGCTAAATAGTAGTAATATCCAATTGCACATGTCCAATACCCACAAGGCAAGGCGTGCAGTGTGAAATAAGACAAACTACATGAAACACGTCAGCAGTACAACTTTTTTCCTGCCTGATATTAAAGAAAAGCTTGCTCAGTTCCTGGACTCTGATGTAAAGTGCTGTGGCTACTCTTTCTCGGATACACAGCGATCACCGGCTTTTGTGTTTGGTGCACTGAAGCCGATTATGGAGCATTAAAGCCTCGGAAAACATGAGAGTTAAAAAGTAATTTCTCAGCTTTATATTATCTTATAATATCTCAGCAAATGTTATTATTTATATCACCCCCCACTCATTTTACAGTGAACAGTGATTTAAAATAAGTCACGTGGTAAAAAACAAAACAAAAAAACTCCTGATTATTTATTTGACAGTACAATATATACATAGATCATGGAAAAAATAGCAAAGTCAGTATTTTCCTATACTGTGCAGCCCTACTAATGACAGAACCTAGATCAGATAGCATAAGCTGGAACAGCTCAGCCTGGGGGCAACGCCACAATGGCAATGTTCTCATTAATGTAACCTGTTTCCATTATTCTGGCCACAATTTCTTAACTTCGACCACAAGATGCATCAGCTTAAGTGACGAATGACAAGAAGAATAAAAAAACATTTACGGTTAAAAACGAGCACACGTGTGCGTCTATGTACCGTGCATAACAGTGTGTGTGAGTAAGTGTATATCCTGCCTCAGCTGGGCTCCCTCACTGTCAGCGAGCCTAAAGGGGATCTATTATAAGTCTTCTCCTCCTCCGCGCTGTGGCACTGATTTGGACGCTCAACCGGTTTCACCTGGGTCCAGTGCGCCAGCCGGGCATCAACTGAGCCCGTCCTGGGTGGGAGTTATGGCCATGTTTATCATTAGCGTGATTAATTCTGTCACAAAATGTTTTACTGAGGATATCGTGTAAATTATCAGCACTTGGATTCGGAACAGCATAATGTGTGAGCTGTTATCCGTCATCCGTTCTGAAGTCATAAACTATCAGGACACATACCACGTAGGTGAAAACGTCGTTGGGTATCGGGATCGCTCAGAGTAGAGCAGATCTGAACGCGTCACCCATCATACACACACCGGCGCAGATACAGCACTGGACCTAAACTACAGGCTGTAAAGGTTTTGTGAAGTGAGCCTGTATTCATCAAAGAGTAGGTGAGAGGTTTGGATAGACCGTCATGAATCAAGAGTGGAGAAACATGGCAAACCAAATATAGAGAAGACGACAGAACGTCTCCCACTACAGCCTTCGAAAAGCGGTTCTCTAATAAAAGACGATGGTCCTGTTTTATATACACACAATAAGAACATGGGTTAAACGGCTCTTTGTCTTCCTCAGACTGTGTGCCAAAAAGGGTTCTTCTATTGTTATCGCAAAGACGTCAAGTACTTCACAAACAAACACGTTCTCCATCTGTAGAACCACTACACTATACAAAGAACCATTTAAGCATGCTGAAATCTGAACAGAACCATCTTTCTTAGTAGTGCAGATCAAAAAAGGCACAAACAGCTCTTCAGGTATAGCGATAGGGATCTTTAAAGAACCTTTTCTCTTAGTGCTGGTTCTATACGGCAAAAAAAACAGGGTACGGGTAAAGGGGAACCCCACCAATTTTCAAAAAATCCCTCCCATAATTCAGTGTGTGAGGTGTAAACAGAGTGATCCGGAGTGGGTTTGGTGCGAGATGGTGTCAGATGTTCTGTACAGTGGTAGTGATGGGAACCAGGGTTCTCCATGTCTACAACACATGCATTTATTGACTATCTAAACCACCAGTGAACCTACACGTGTCTCCTGAGTGTATATGGAATGTTTATGATGGAAAATCTCGAAACCTGGAAATACTAAGTTTCTTTGGGGGACTATTTGACCTCACAGCCCCCGTCTGCATGTATCCCTCCACCATGAATGGAGTTTAAGGCTGAGATCTTCTCCACACCATCATAAACAGCCTCTCAGACATCAGGCAGCGTATTCAGAACCACCTCGTGTAGGAACTTTCTGTGAGGGGGCTTTTAGAGGGGGACGTCTGGTTACCTTCACCACCACTGTGAACTGATCTGACTGTATCCAGAACACAGCGTTTCACACGGAACCACTCTGAATGACTGTGTTTACATCTTAACTGTTAAAGTACACAGGGAATTTGTGAAAACATGGTGGAGTTTCCCTTTAAGACAGAAACAGGGACCTGAAAGTTGCAGCTAAAATGTTTAGGCTGGACAGAACCGGTCAAACTGAGCAGAACTAAACTGAGGACGGAACTGAACTCATCTATCCTGTCCTTCAGGAAGGAAGTCCTGTCACTTTGAGCACCTGAAGTGACATTTACCTGCACTAAAACCCAAATTAAACCGAAAACTGACCCCCACTTCTTCTCCTCACCGTGAGGATGCTGCTGCTGTCAGACAGGCTGAGGTAAACGCTAACGGCTTAGCGGCGCTAGCTAGCATTTTCCGGAGCTTCTGACAGGATTTTACAGGTTTATGAGGATGAAACTTCGTGTGAACGAGTGTTAGGCTATTTAATCTCCGTCAAAATAAATAAAATCTGGTCAGATGTAAACTTTGTGGCCGGAAAGCACATCAGCAACAAGCCCCTGATAGAGAGAGAGCGCTGAGGAGAAACAGCAGCAGCGGAGTTTCCGTTCAGAGTGACCGTTAGAAGCGGCTCTGAGGTAAATCACAGCACATACCTTCCTCGGCGTAGCACTCCTTAATTCGGTTGAGCAGTAATATCCAAAGCACCGAAATTGTGGTCTTAAACAGCTCCATGTTCGACTGGACCCGGTCTCGGAGCTCTGGTCATGTCGCTAGCACTTCACACACTCACTCTCTCACACACATTCGCACGCCGGCGCGCGGGAGAGCCGACCGGACCTGGAGTGACATGAAGCAGCGCTGCGCGCCTTATTTGGTATCTCGGGGGCGGTGCTTAGATGTGATCGACGTGTACGGTGTCCAATGAGCCTCAAAAGTGGGCTGAGGGTATTAGAAGGTCGCCAATCACGTCGCGAGCTATGATTCCATAGCTTTCTATTGTCAGTGAGCTGTTTTGGCTGGTTCGACCACTGTGTTGGAGGATTAATACCTTCTGTCTAATAACAAATAAACACATATCTGGAGTTTTCAGCTGGCTCCTTTTAATAAAAGGCTTATACTTAAACTGTTATGTGTTCAGTGTGTACATTTGATTGTATTAAAGTACTGCAGGGGAGCTTTACACACCTGGGTTTAGTGTGATGTGACAATAAACATGATTGAATTTGAGCTCTGCATGTACTGTAGTAATACTGGTTAAGGTTTGGCTGGAAAAATGGGGTTGTATTATTGAACCCACGGATTGTTTATTCTGTGGTATGCAGCCAAGCGAGGTCAAGTCAAATCTATTTATATGTATTTTTAAATGTATTTTTACAACAGACATTGTCACAAAGCAGCTTTACAGAGAATCCAGGTCCAAGCCTGCAATGAACAAGCCAACAGTGGCAGCAAAAGAAGTTCGAGAGGAACAAAAACTCAAAATGGGGAACCCATCCTCTTCAGCTCTATCCTGGATAACAACAGGTGTTTTAGGAGAAGTGTTGAGTGTTATATGAGACGTGTTGGGGTTTTAGGAGTAGTGTTGAGTAATGTCTGATTAGTCTGTCAGTATATATGAAGTAGGATCGTTGGATGGGTGTATGGGATGCATAGGTAGGCAGACTGGTCAGCAGTGCAGACAGTGGCTCCCAGTCGAGGCAGGTGATGCAATGGCATCAGAGCGCATAAGATAGGCAGTAGCTCCAAATTAGACCACACACACACACACACACACACACACACATACATACACACGCACATACACATACACACACACACACACACACACACACACACACATACACAAACATAAACAACAACTCACACATACACCCAAAAACACACACAAGCATACACACACACACACACACACACACACACATAAACACACACACACACTTTCATTGTGCTGGGTGAGATTACACATCTGTGCCTAAAGCCCATATAAAGCCCACCTCCAGGTCTCGGAGCAGTGTCCGTTTCCACTGAGCTCTCCTCTAATACTTATTGCTGCATTACAATTTCATGCTAGGCTGCTCCGCACCGCTTTCTATCTGTGCTCCCTAAATACAGAAACACACACACAGTCACTTGACCTTTTTGTTCTGTGCTCCATTCCCCAGCTTTGTTTGAGTGGAAAGGGCTGAGTGAAGAGCGAGGCAGTGGGGAAATCTGGAAAAGACGCTAACAGGAGAAGGAGCAGGTGGGGATTGTGGTGAGATTCCGTGCTAGTTGGCTATTTAGCTATTTAGCTTTCTGTGTTTAGCTCTTTATTAAGAGCGGTAGCAGCTATCGATCTATAAACCAGTCCTGCTACCTGTTTAGCGCGCATTTAGCCCTAGCTAGCACACTAAGCTCTGCTGTCTGAACTGTGCTTTTGGTTAAATGCTGCCTCCTGTAGCCAACGTTCAGGTACAACTAATGTAAGCCAGCTAGCAGTTTATACCTAGCTGTAAATTTTTGGGCAGATTGCTTTAAAAAAGCCTAACCGATGTTGGAAACCTGAGAGACCCCACACATAATGACATTTCTTAGTGCCTACCACACCACACAACCTTGGGGTCGTCCACCCCATACTGTAGGACAACGAGTCATCCATCCCACACTATAGGACACTGACTCATCCACCCCACACTACAAGACAACAAGTTGTTCACCCCACACTCCAAGACAACGAGTTGTGCACCCCACACTCCAAGACAACGAGTTGTGCACCCCACACTTCAAGACAACGTGTTGTCTATCCCACACTACAGGACACTGAGTTGTCCACCCCACACTACAGGACACTGAGTTGTCCACCCCACACTACAGGACACTGAGTTGTCCACTTCCCACCAGAGGACAATGAGTCGTCTATTCCACTCTGCAGGACACTGAGTTGTCCATCCCACACTCCAAGACCACGAGTTGTGCACCCCACACTTCAAGACAACGAGTTGTGCACCCCACACTTCAAGACAACGAGTTGTCCACTTCGCACTATAGGACAACGAGTCGTCCACCCCACACTACAGTGCACTGAGTTGTCCATCCCACACTACAAGACAACAAGTTGTTCACCCCACACTACAAGACAACGAGTTGTGCACCCCACACTTCAAGACAACGAGTTGTCCACCCCACACTACAGGACACTGAGTTGTCCATCCCACACTACAAGACAACGAGTTGTCCACTTCGCACTATAGGACACTGAGTTGTCCATCCCACACTACAGTGCACTGAGTTGTCCACCCCACACTACAGGGAACTGAGTTGTCCACCCCACACTACAGGGAACTGAGTCGCCCTCTGGACACTACAGGATAGTGAGTTGTAAATACTGAACATGTTCATTTTTATGATTCCTGAGAAGGCCGGTCCCGACTGCACTGGGAGAAGATCGGAAGACTAAAGATTGGATTATAGACGCTCCACAATACAGGATAATCTGGCGAGGTCACCCTGATGTCAGGAATTTTCATTATTAGCAATTTTCAAATTTGCAAAGTGGCCTCTAAATCAGATTATTCTGTAGAGTGGGCTAGGACTAGATTTTTGATAGTCTACAAAAACAATCTGTGTTGTTTTCTTTAGCGGTGGTTTCAATCATGATTCCAATTGGTCTTAGACTGGGACCACATGCATTTAAAAAATATCGTTGCCACGGTTGAGATTGGAAGTTCACTGATGTGTACACACGTACACCAATGTAACTGGCTGGTCTCTGCTTTCACAGTTCACACTCTACAGTGACAGCATCATGTCAATAGATGATACCAAAAGCTGAAATTATTGCGTTGCATGTAAAGAGAGGCCTTAAAGCCTGGAACACGTTACATCACACTTTCAGAACGTGTCAGGAAAGCATTAAACACGGTGCAGCGCAGAAATATGGTCATACAGGATGGAGAAGAGATTCAATCAATATCTGGATGTGGCGTCCCACTATGTCCACAATCAGATCCAGGATGTTAATGGTAAGTGCAAACAAGACTTATGATGCCAGCCTGGCAGGAAAGACCACCACACTGGTAATAATGTGACACAGGAACGTGGAAAACTGCTTACAAATCTCAGGAGGCTAAGCTCAGTCTCCCTCACTTTCTCACTCACAGTATTCCCAGGCGTCCTGTAGAGTTAGTGTGGCATGTTCTTAAAGCGGCGGTGGAAGCAGTGGGCTGAGGAGGTGTTAATGTGAAGCAGAGTGAGGAGCTCTCTTAAACGCCCACAGGAGACTGATATATCAGTCCACTAATGTCCCGAAGTAAAACAACAGATTCATCATGTAGAACTGGCCCCTGACAGACTACAGTACCGCGCAATGGTCTGGAATCACTGTTCTCGATATCATGGAGCCGGTGTGGTTGCAGGTGTACAGACTAACCCATATGGAAATAAGTTGGACATTTTCTAAAACACAATAAAACAAGAATCCGTGATTTCTTAATTCTCTCAAATCTTAAACGGAAAAAGCAGGAAGAAAATAATTCCGATGTTTTCACGGAGCACGGTAACTGCGCTCTGTAGAAACATAAACAAATTTAGACTATGATGCAACACAAGTGTTTTGGGGTTTGGAAACTGAGGATACTGATTGCTGCTGGCTTGTGAGTGGAATTTTGGCCCATGCTTGCTCCATACAAGCTGCCCAACAGTCCGCTCTCCTTTTCAGGATAATCCCTACATTTCTAATTGGACTGCAGGCAGGTCAGTCAACGCCTCCAGGTTTCCCTGTCTCCTGTGCTCTCCCGGACTCCATTTCCCAGAGGGCTACACTCGAGGACGTCACTCCCACATGCTCCTGATCTCTGATTCAATCTCCGGAGTTTTGAGACAGCTGATTCTAATGAACACATGCACATATAAGCCCCATGTCTTCTGGTGATTCTCCGCGAAGCTTTGCCAAACTTAGTTTGCAATCCTGAGCGTTTAATCCTGATCTATACTTTGCTGGTTTTGACTCTTTTCCGATTTCTCGACTACTCTCTTTGATCGTTCCCTCTCTGACTTGTTGTTACCGATCATCTCCTTCTCTCTCTCTCTCTCTCTCCCTCTCTCTCTCTCTCTCTCTCTCTCTTTAGCTCTTTCCCTTCCAACTTGTCTGCCTCCGCTGCTGGCCTCCCCTAGTTTCCGACCGGTACCTGTCCCAGACTCTGGTTTAGTTATTCCCCTCTTGCGTTGTTTTGCACTGGTGCTTGTTTGGATCTAATCTCGTGTAAATAAAACCTTTTGACTTTTAACTCTGCGCTCATCACCCCGGAGTCTTTTGACCTGACACTGTGTCTACGGAGTCAGGCTGTAGTAGCACATGCCGAATACGGCCTGTCATTGTCCGGCTGGAAAGCTGTATGCATGTACATACCGGGAAAAGACACTGTCTTGATGCCAGCATTAATATACGCCTCGTGAGCGGCACCCTCGCACATGTGCTGGTATATACACATACACTCATGCATTGGTCACTACACTAGTCCCCCCATAAAGGTTTGGAAGGCCCCTTTAGTTTTGGCCATGGAGAAGTCCATTTTTCTTAAACAACAACCTGAAATGTGGACTCATCTTACTCAACACACATTTCCACTGACTTATCTGAGATGGGCTCAGGTCCCGAGAACTCGGCGGTGTTCCTGTATAGAATTGATGTAGGTTGTTTTGTTGCATAACAGAATTTCAAGCTGCATTTCTTGATGCACTGGTGGACTGTGTGTCCAAAGCTCTCCAGAGCCTATGGAGCTATATTTACCAAAGCAGCAGGCTCCCCATGTATAATGTAATACAACATTCTACCATTATACATACAGTAAATAATAAAAATATTGTATTTTAATGGACTTTTATTTACTACTAAACATACTCAAAGTGTCAAATATAACAGAATAAATAAAAACATCCAGTAATTAGCTCACCTTGCATGTTTAAGGTGGTAGTACCTTCAAGCTCCTGCAGATGGCGCTGCATAAATATGATGGGTCAAAGAGCTGTGAATGACGGGATCCATAGATTGGGAAGAGGTGCTACAGTGCAGGGAATGTCTCGTTCCATGTGTGGAAAATGGCTCCAGAGCAGTTGTTAATGATTGGCTAAAAGGAGGGACTCCATGTGGGCGTGGCCAAAGACCATAGTGTGACGGAAGTAGCTGAATCTGCAGGTGTATGGAAGCGTACGGTCATACGGGTCTACCAGCAGTGGATACAATCCCAGTCTACAGGGAATTCTCCTCGGAATTGTGCCAGGGAAGGCCTCCACCACATCTGGACCATTCTTTGATGATAGAGTGTCTGAACACTGATGTGGCTACATCCAGACACTTGTCCAGTACATGTCCAAACCCAGTCCCAGCTAGTGCTCATGGAGGGATTACAGGAAGCTACAGGAGGTACGTTTCAGTAACAGGGGACTCTGATGAGGTTATGTTCCTCTATCTAGTTTATATAATCCAAATCTGCATATATACACATCATATTACAATAACAACTAATAAAATTCTTCATAAAAATTATAAATTATTTTGAAATGGGAAGTTCCTCGGCTCACTACGCAGAAGACTGTGGTCATTTCTGCATGTAGGTAACACAGCAGCACCAGACACTGTCGAAGGTCACTGCAGGACACACGTAGACGTCTAAGTGCACGCCCCTCACCCCCCTCCAACACCCTCAGCCCACCTCCCTGCACTGTAATTAGGCCTTCACTTGTCACAGGACCTGCTGTATGCAACATTTCCATTTCATTTCCACCTTTCGGCCAGCTCTCCCTGTCACGGCTCTGGATCCTGCACGCTGCTATTAATTCCCCTTTTCTTTAAAGACAGATAGACGGCTGCAGAATGGAAACGGCCCGGCTAAAGTAGACGCGTGGCGGCCTGCAGATAAGGTGGCGGACTGGGTAATCAGAAATAATAGCGTGATCCGTGTGGACACATTCCGAGATGCTCCGAGCAGGAGAAGTCATCTGGCTCTTCCAAAGGCAGAGCAGCAGGGGGGCAATCCCTGTGATATCCTTCACCAAAGAGAGCGTGCTCCTACCTTCAAATATCAGCGCTGATAGGACTTTCCTATTAGGGTTAAGATGGATTAACAGGCAGAGAAGGACAGTGTGGAACAGTATGTGTGTGTATGTATTTGTTTTCATGTGTTTCTGGGACTAAAATGTCCTTAAAGAGGACAAAAAAAGAAAAAGAAGAATCTACATATTTAAATAATTTTGGTGTAAATTCAGAGTGGGTTCAGTGTGAAACGCTCTGTTCTAGATAAAGTCAGAACCATTCACAGTGGTGGTGAAGGTAACCAGACGTCCCCCCCTTTAAAAGCTCCCTCACAGGAAGTTCCTACATGAGGTGGTTCTGAATACGCTGCCTGATGTCTGAGACGCTGTTTATGATAGTGTGGAGAAGATCTCAGCCTTAAACTCCATTCATGGTGGAGGGATACATGCTGCAGGGCGCTGTGAGGTCAAATAGTCCCCCACAGAAACACCTCACACCAAACCCGCTCTCACTCACACCAAACTCTGTCTCACTCACTCTGTACACACTCCACCTAACACTCTCTCTCTCACACCAACACACCTCACCACCAAATCGCCTCACTCGCTCTGTACACACCTCACACCAAAACCCTCTCTCGCTCACACCTCACACCAAAACACACCTCACTGTAGACACCTCAACCAAACTCTCTCAATCACTCTGTACACACCGCACACCAAACCCGCTCTCACTCACTCACTCTGTCTCACACTCCGACACACCCTCACACCAAACCCGCTCTCACTCACTCTGTCACACAAACCCGGCTCTCACACTTACACCAAACCCGCTCTCACTCACTCTGTACACACCTCACACCAAACCCGCTCTCACTCACTCTGTACACACCTCACACCAAAACCCGCTCTCACTCACTCTGTACACCACCCCTCTCACTCACCAAACACCTCACTCTCACTCACTCTGTACTCTGTAGACACCTCACACCAAACCCGCTCTCACTCACTCTGTACACACCTCACACCAAACCCTCTCTCACTCACTCTGTACACACCTCACACCAAACCCTCTCTCACTCACTCTGTTCCTCACACCAAACCCTCTCTCACTCACTCTGTTCCTCACACAATCTTTCAGGTATATTGAAAAACAAAAAAAGTATCTGTTTTTGACTTCTGCATTATTACCAAGGGAACATACATATTTCATATATATATATATATATATATATATATATATATATATATATATATATATATATATATACACAGGATATGGTTCTTTACATTGTGTTTAATTTGTATAATATAAAAAAATAAATGACCCAAAATTACTGTTATTATGAACATAAATATATATGCATGTATACATAAGCATATGTAGCACATTCCTTTACATTGTACCCATATATAAACATATATTTACTCCACCCCACGTTCTCACACTGTATAATAATGAGTCTGTGTGTTAGTGTGTGTTTCTAGGAAGATCTGTTTTGTATTTGAATGGTGTGTGTGTGTGTGTGTGTGTGTGTGTGTGTGTGTGTGTAGGTGTGTGTGTGTGGTCTTTATCTGTGTTGAATAGGCTGCATACACACTAACACACAGCAGTGTTGATAGTAGATTACTGAGTGTTCACTGCTGTTTATAATTTACTGTGCCCAGTTTGTCCGGCACGGGAGATGGAGCAATACTGCCCCCCTCGTCTTTGATTTGATTTCACTTCTTATCATCCTCAGACTGCTGCGTGTTAGCTGCTCAGAGAACGTGTTCACTCTCATGTCAGAGCAGCATTTACAGCCTTTAGAAAATGAGTTAAATACACATTCAGGTGAGTCAGACTGGCAACCCAGCCTATACAGAGCAGGACGTAACACCTGAGAGGTGTATCTATAGTTTACACTATAGGTATAATTACCAATGAGGTTGTTTGAGCTAAGCCCCGTTGGAGTTGGGCAGGTTTGATCAGATTTGGACCAGTAATGTAATCTGTGTGTAATCTGAATGGCTGATTCATGCAGGGATAAGAGATCTCCATAGCTTCCTCAAATTACCCTGCATATTCGAGATCCAAACCACATTATGGAAAAGGCTATATGAGCATCATGTAGCAGGAGCCACGCTTTACAATGCTAACAACACACTGAACAGCTAACCGGCATATAGACTAGCATTACAGACTAGTTGTACAGTATGAAAAATGAGTAACATAAGTAAGGACCGCCTCAGCAAAAAAATAACTAACTATAAATTATGAATAATACAGTCTGCTATAGATTAATATATCTCACTTTACAATGAGGCATAAACATTTATCTATCTACAAAAATAGAAAACTCGCTTTAGACAAGAAGTAGAAAATATAAAAGTATGAAGAAATAGGCATTAGGATCCTGGAGATAAAAAAGGCAGTGCAATATTAATGAAACGTGCCAGGGACGCAGGTATCAGCAGGTAATAACAATCCTGAATAAACATAATAAACAAGTGCATACTGGTATTTAAGTAAAGTGTCTAGAGTAAAGTGTAAAGTGTCTAAAGTGCCGATCTACAGGATCAATCTACGGGATATATAGTAACGTGTGTAGAGTGTCCATGAGTGAAGATGTTCAGGATACACAATAAAGTGTCTAGAGTGTCCAGGAGAGCAGATGTATCGGATATATATTAAAGTGTCCAGGAGTGCCGATCTACAGAATATACAGTAAAGTGTCTAGAACTGCAGATATATAGGATATACAGTAAAGTGTCTAGAGTGTCCAGAAGTGAAGATGTACAGCATGTACAGTAAAGCGTTTAGCATGTCCAGGAGTGCCGATCTACAGGATATACAGTAAAGTGTCTGAGAGGGTCCAGGAGTTCAGACGTGCAGGATATACAGTAAAGTGTGTAGAGTGTCCAGCAGTGCCGATCTACCGGATATACAGTAAAGTGTGTAGAGTGTCCAGGAGTGCCGATCTACAGGATATACAGTAAAGTGTGTAGAGTGTCCAGGAGTGCAGATAGATAGATAGATAGATAGATAGATAGATAGATAGATAGATAGATAGCAGTCATGTAGCAGTTACAAAACTATACAATAAAGCACAGTAATACAACACACAGAAAAGGTTGTACAGTATGAAAAATGAGTAACATAAGTAAGGACCGCCTCAGCAAAAAATTAACTAACTATAAAAGTGTCTGTAGTGTCCAGGACTGCAGATATATAGGATATACAGTAAAGTGTCTGAGAGTGTCCAGGAGTGCAGATATATAGGATATACAGTAAAGTGTGTAGAGTGTCCAGGAGTGCAGATATATAGGATATACAGTAAAGTGTGTAGAGTGTCTAGGACTGCAGATATATAGGATATACAGTAAAGTGTCTAGAGTGTCCAGGAGTGCAGATTTACAGGATATACAGTAAAGTGTGTAGAGTGTCCAGGAGTGCAGGTGTACGGGATATACAGTAAAGTGTGTAGAGTGTCCAGGAGTGCAGGTGTACGGGATATACAGTAAAGTGTGTAGAGTGTCCAGGAGTGCAGGTGTACGGGATATACAGTAAAGTGTCTAGTAACTGCTGCACCATTTAAGGTGGAACTGGAGCACTCAAACAACAGACCAGCTAACAGGAAGCAACTATTCCCTATCTGTACCCTATTACCTGGTTTTGCTCTTACGTTACTGAAATGTTGACCCGAGCAGGACTAGCATTTTGGGGGAGTGCAGAAAAATTATTAAAGGTCATTCAGAATTATTATTACTTAGCCATCTACAGATATGGAGGATTCATTCTGCATTCACGGATCTCCTAATCCAGCACGAGTGAGGCTTAACAAACAGATAATGTGTTGAAATTAATTATAATGTTCAGTTTAAGTTAAAGCAACACCACGTAATCATTTTATATTCAAATATCGGCTTCCGAAATATTCCGACTTATAACAGGGAGAACAGCGTAAAGACTGACATTCTCCTGTAATCCAGCTGTGTGGAAGATGACAGGTGCTCTAGAAGCTCACATCCTTTATGGAGCATGTACGAGACCTTCCATCAGAACTGCATAACATAGCATCACGTCACACACCAAGAACTGTGAATTTTCAGCAGCTAAAATAAGAAGCTAGCTCGGTATTTCCTGCATGGACATCACGGCAGAGGCCGGGAAAAGACGGAAGAAGAAGCTGTTGGAGGAAGAGAGAAAGAGAGAGTGATGGAAGAGTAAACAGAACAAGTACCTTTATTAAAGAACCCATCTTTCTTAAGAGTGTACATCATTCCTGAAGAGGGTTCTCCTGTAATGAAAGCTGTGTGTAGATGGCAGGTGTGAATGTTGGCACAGCGCTGAACCTGCAGCAAACGGGAGTGAACTGGATTCTCCACTAAAGATTCAGAACCGGACTTGTGAATCTTGGTTCTCTGTTCCGGCCACCATGCAGGTCTTGTTAAATGAAGCTAATTTATTCGGCGGGTTTCGGAGCCGGGTTCCCTCATTAGACCCTCTGAAAAACAGCAAACCCAGAAAGATGAGAGTGAGTGAAAATCAATGGGGGGAACGAGGGAGATGGAGAGAGAGAAAGAGGGCAGGCGAGTGAAAGATGTGTTGATTTGTCCACACGGGCTGGACGTCTCCAGAGACACGGACTGGAATTTATCACCAAAGACGAATGGCCTGGTTGCAGAGGTTGTCTCTTCTTCTGTCACGCCTGCGGAGCCCGTGCACACGCGTGCATGCATACTGCCTGCAGCCACACGTCCGTGTCTATCTGTGTACACATGTCCTCGTGTTATTGCGGCCGTCCAACAACAGACACATGCTGCATTCATCATGGTCCAGCCGGGAGGAGCCAGTGGACGACGCTGATACGAGCGTGAACGAGTTACACTGAGAAACGCTGAAGGGTGTCAGTGTCAGTCTCGACCTCGCTAGTCACAGCATTTCACACCCTCTACATCCACACGCATAGGTACAACTAAACTGCTGAGGGCTGTATGGGTGGAGCTAAACTGCTGTAGGCTGAATGGGTGGAGCTGAACTATTGTAGGCTGAATGGGTGGAGCTAAACTGCTATAGGTTGAATGGGTGGGGCTTAACTGCTGTAGGTTGAATTGATAGAGATAAACTGCTATAGGTTGAATGGGTGGAGCTAAACTGCTGTAGGTGGAATGGATGGAGCTAAACTGCTGTGGGCACAATGTAAGGAGATAAACTACTATAGGCTGAATGGGTGGAGCTAAACTACTGTAGGCTGACTGGGTGGAGCTAAACTGCTGTAGGCATAATGGACGGGTTTAAAATAGCTACAGGCTGAATGGGTGGAGCTAAACTGTTGTAGGTTAAATGGATGGAGCTAAACTGCTGTAGGCTGAATGTATGGAGCTAAACTGCTGTAGGCTGAATGGTTGGAGCTAAACTGCTGTAGGCAAAATAGATGGGTTTAATTTGGTATAGACTGAATGGGTGGAGCTAAATTGTTGTAGGCTAAATGGGTGAAGCTAAACTGCTGTAGGTGGAATGGGTGAATCTAAGCTGTTGTAGGCTGAATGGGTGGAGCTAAACTGCTGTAGGCATAATGGATGGGTTTAAACTGCTATAGGCTGAATGGGTGGGGCTAAACTGTTGTAGGCTGAATGGGGGGGCTAACCTATTGTAGGCTGAATGGGTGGAGCTAAACTGGTGTAGGCTGAAATTTTGGGGGACTATTCGACCTCCCAGCGCCCTGCAGCATGTATCCCTCCACCATGAATGGAGTTTAAGGCTGAGATCTTCTCCACACTATCATAAACAGCGTCTCAGACATCAGGCAGCGTATTCAGAACCACCTCATGTAGGAACTTCCTGTGAGGGAGCTTTTAAAGGAGGACGTCTGGTTACCTTCACCACCATGTGAACCGCTCTGACCTTATCTAGAACGGAGCCATTCACTGTAAACTCTGACTGACTCTGTTTACACCGCAGCCATTTTATTATGGAGATCATTTTAAGAATCGTTGGAGTTCCCCTTTAAAGGGCGGTGTTCAGTGTTTATGTCTGACAGCCACTCACTGAAAACAGTTCATGTTAAAAGCAGACCGAGAACAGTCACACGCTACACGGCTCGGTTCTGAACACGGACAGGGATTTCTTTTCCAGCCAGACGCAGAGCAGCATCTCATGATTGTTACCAGAACGTGCAGCAGGTGCAGATCAGGCCCGCCGCCCTTTCCTCCGAGCAAATCAGTCCTGCATGCTATTGTCCCGCGCGTCTGCGCCGTCACCTCGCTCGCAAACCCAATTCAGAAGAAGCGCTGGCCTTTGATCAAAGAGGACTTTGGCTGCATCTCCCCCCGCTGCCTGCAGAGGGTCCCGCATCTGGAACCAGGTCAAGAGGAAACACTCGGGATGAGCGGGAGGAGGGAAAAAAGGGCAATATGCAACATGGATCATGCGACATGGCTCTAGAGAGGAGAGGAAAGAGAGAGAAGGAGATGGATGGGAACAGGAGGAGAGTGGCTCCCCTCGGAGAGAGAGAGAGAGAGAGGGACACTAGAGAGCGTGCTGTGAATGCCGGAGAGTGGATTTGTATCCCAGAACAGCCTGAGGATACCGACCCCTAGCCCTGCGTGCGCTGTGGACAGTTTGGCGTGTACGCCGCGGCTGAACATGGATCCCTGCTATGAATATTTTGCCACTCGTTCGCTGCAACCTGCCAGGGAAATTTTCACAGGTGGCTACAGTCTCTAACAGGGTTTTCCAGGCCTGCTCCTGAGAGATCTCCCTCCGGCAGACGTTCCCAA
Source organism: Prochilodus magdalenae (assembly GCA_024036415.1). Lineage (NCBI taxonomy): Eukaryota > Metazoa > Chordata > Actinopteri > Characiformes > Prochilodontidae > Prochilodus > Prochilodus magdalenae. The sequence goes on from JAMWET010001599.1 coordinate 82,743, forward strand.
TCCTAATCTAATAACCCCTCCCTCTGTTATTCACGTGTGCCTCAGCTGTACGCTCACTGTACTGGTGGAGAGCCGGAACTGGAACCCTGCGGAGCTGCAGGTGGAACTTCAAAGACACTGAGATCTTAAATTCAGTTTGAGTATAAAGTCCCATGTAGGTTCTCGATTGCTTCCTAACGTAGTGGTGTTCCGTGTTCAGAAGCGTAAAGCCCTGAGGGAGAGAACCTTCAGAACCCACCAACAATTCTGCACTCTGGTCTGGGGTGCCATACCTGTACGTGATTGTTTTTGGTGATGTCCTTCCACATTCACAGAAATTCCGAATATCCAAAACGCATTCCCACCATTCCAGAATGATGTACCTCATTCTCACTGTTCTAGAATGATCTATCGGGTTCTAACTGATGCGCTCCTCACAATGTTTCAAAAGGTTCTCAGCCTTTACTACAGCTAATTCTAGAACACTCCACCACTCATACTGTCCTAGAACGCACATTACAGATGGGCACCTCACATTTCCAGCGTTCTAGAATGATCTGGCTCATTTACCTTATTCGTACCATCCTAGAACCTTGTAGCTCGTTTACAATGTTCTAGAATGTCCCCCAACCGTTCAGTCTGTTACAGAATGTGCTCCACATTCACTCGGCTCGGAAATACAGTTCTGTGTATGGGCTGGGGTGATCAGGAGTAGATCAGTACAGTCTATAGTGGTGTAGTCATGTTCTGGTAGTCCAGTGGGCTAGTGTAGCCCAGTGTGTATGGGCTGGGGTGATCAGGACTAGATCAGTACAGTCTGTAGTGTTGTAGTCATGTTCCTAGTAGTCCAGTGGACTAGTGGAGCCCAGTGTGTATGGGCTGAGGTGATCAGGACTAGATCAGTACAGTCTATAGTGGTGTAGTCATGTTCTGGTGGTCCTGTGGGCTAGTGGAGTCGAGTGTGTATGGGCTGGGGTGATCAGGACTAGATCAGTACAGTCTGTAGTGGTGTAGTCATGTTCTGGTAGTCCTATGGGCTAGTGGAACCCAGTGTGTATGGGCTGGGGTAATCAGGACTAGATCAGTACAGTCTATAGTGGTGTAGTCATGTTCTGGTGGTCCTGTGGACCAGTGTAGCCCAGTGTGTATGGGCTGGGGTGATCAGGACTGGATCAGTGCAGTCTATAGTCATGTAGTCATGTTCTGGTGGTCCTGTGGGCTAGTGCAGCCCAGTGTGTATGGGCCGGGGTGATCAGGACTGGATCAGTACAGTCTATAGTCCTGTAGTCATGTTCTGGTGGTCCTGTGGGCTAGTGAAGCCCAGTGTGTATGGGCTGGGGTGATCAGGACTGGATCAGTACAGTCTATAGTGGTGTAGTCATGTTCTGGTTGTCCAGTGGACTAGTGGAGCCCAGTGTGTATGGACTGGGGTGATCAGGATTTGATCAGTACAGTCTAAAGTGTTAAGGTCATGTTCTGGTGGTCCTGTGGGCTAGTGGAGTCCAGTGTGTATGGGCTGGGGTGATCAGGACTAGATCAGTACAGTCTATAGTGGTGTAGTCATGTTCTGGTGGTCCTGTGGGCTAGTGGAGTCCAGTGTGTATGGGCTGGGGTGATCAGGACTAGATCAGTACAGTCTATAGTGGTGTAGTCATGTTCTGGTGGTCCTGTGGGCTAGTGGAGCCCAGTGTATATGGGCTGGGGTGATCAGGACTAGATCAGTACAGTCTATAGTGTTGTAGTCATGTTCTGGTAGTCCAGTGGGCTAGTGGAGCCCAGTGTGTATGGGCTGGGGTGATCAGGACTAGATCAGTACAGTCTATAGTGTTGTAGTCATGTTCCTAGTAGTCCAGTGGGCTAGTGGAGCCCAGTGTGTATGGGCTGGGGTGATCAGGACTAGATCAGTACAGTCTATAGTGTTGTAGTCATGTTCCTAGTAGTCCAGTGGGCTAGTGGAGTCCAGTGTGTATGGGCTGGGGTGATCAGGACTAGATCAGTACAGTCTATAGTGGTGTAGTCATGTTCTGGTGGTCCTGTGGGCTAGTGGAGCCCAGCGTGTATGGGCCGGGGCGATCAGGACTAGATCAGTACAGTCTATAGTGGTGTAGTCATGTTCTGGTGGTCCTGTGGGCTAGTGCAGCCCAGTGTGTATGGGCTGGGGTGATCAGGACTAGATCAGTGCAGTCTGTAGTGGTGTAGTCATGTTCTGGTAGTCCGGTGGACTAGTGGAGCCCAGTGTGTATGGGCTGGTGTGATCAGGACTAGATCAGTACAGTCTATAGTGGTGTAGTCATGTTCTGGTGGTCCTGTGGGGTAGTGGAGTCGAGTGTGTATGGGCTGGTGTGATCAGGACTAGATCAGTACAGTCTGTAGTGGTGTAGTCATGTTCTGGTAGTCCTGTGGGCTAGTGGAGTCCAGTGTGTATGGGCTGGGGTGATCAGGACTGGATCAGTACAGTCTATAGTCCTGTAGTCATGTTCTGGTGGTCCTGTGGGCTAGTGGAGCCCAGTGTATATGGGCTGGGGCGATCAGGACTAGATCAGTACAGTCTATAGTGGTGTAGTCATGTTCTGGTGGTCCTGTGGGCTAGTGGAGCCCAGTGTGTATGGGCTGGGGTGATCAGGACTAGATCAGTACAGTCTATAGTGGTGTAGTCATGTTCTGGTGGTCCTGTGGGCTAGTGGAGCCCAGCGTATATGGGCTGGGGTGATCAGGACTAGATCAGTACAGTCTATAGTGGTGTAGTCGTGTTCTGGTGGTCCTGTGGGCTAGTGGAGTCCAGTGTGTATGGGCTGGGGTGATCAGGACTAGATCAGTACAGTCTGTAGTGGTGTAGTCATGTTCTGGTGGTCCTGTGGGCTAGTGGAGTCCAGTGTGTATGGGCTGGGGTGATCAGGACTAGATCAGTACAGTCTATAGTGTTAAGGTCATGTTCTGGTGGTCCAGTGGGCTAGTGGAGCCCAGTGTGTATGGGCTGAGGTGATCATAGTTAGACCAGTACAGTCTATAGTGTTGTAGTCATGTTCCTAGTAGTCCAGTGGGCTAGTGGAGTCCAGTGTGTATGGCCTGGGGTGATCAGGACTAGATCAGTACAGTCTATAGTGTTAAGGTCATGTTCTGGTGGTCCAGTGGGCTAGTGGAGCCCAGTGTGTATGGGCTGAGGTGATCATAGTTAGACCAGTACAGTCTATAGTGTTGTAGTCATGTTCCTAGTAGTCCAGTGGGCTAGTGGAGTCCAGTGTGTATGGGCTGGGGTGATCAGGACTAGATCAGTACAGTCTGTAGTGGTGTAGTCATGTTCTGGTGGTCCAGTGGGCTAGTGGAGTCCAGTGTGTATGGCCTGGGGTGATCAGGACTAGATCAGTACAGTCTATAGTGGTGTAGTCATGTTCTGGTGGTCCTGTGGGCTAGTGGAGCCCAGTGTGTATGGGCTGGTGTGATCAGGACTAGATCAGTACAGTCTATAGTGGTGTAGGTTGTTATGGTTGACCGCTGCTGATGTAAAAAGTGTATACAGCCCCAGTGTGGGGGTGGCGGACGGATGTTGAGCATAAGGGGTTGGTGGGTGGGTGTCCTAAAATAACACTCTCGGCCTTAATAAGACTTTTCTCCTCCAAACAGCGAATTAATTTTAGAGGACAAAGCCTTTTTCACTGCTCATCAAGCCAACCACCCCATCGTCCTGATCGCTATCGCCAAGTAGTCCTTCCTTGAACACCCCTGACACAGTTCAGTGAGAACCGTGTTAGGAGCGCCTGTTAAAGCGCCGTGTCTCATTTCTTTGGGACTCTTCTGTGTTTAGAACAGGACGGTGGCGTAATCGGCAGACATGAACCGGCGGAGCTCTGAGACGAATGTGTTGCCATGTTTGGGTTTAAAATAAAAGGCCTGTCTCGGTACACATTATCAGCGGCTATATGCTGATGGAGCTGAAGAGATGAGGTCAGAGGGCAGTAACACAGAGCCGATACGTCTTCTCTCTTTCATCTACGACTCCTTCGTCCACGGCTCGCCTTGAAAAATTGCCGGTGATATTGAGCCATTCTAGATCAAAATGAGTATAATGGCCATTCATGGTCGAATATTATCTTCACAGGCCACATCGGCGCCAATCTTCAGCTCCGAGATTGCAACAAAGCGGTTGCCATAGCGTCCGGTGTTGGATATTTTTCTTTTCTCTTTACCAGGTAATATCTTGGCAGATCAAAGGTAATATCTCTGCTGAAGGACTCATAGAGTCCAGGAGATTCTAGAGGTGGATAGATAATGAGTCTATACAAACACAGTGACCTGTACTTATTGAGAGTCTCGGTGCTAGATTGCTGATCTAATATCAAATCCACACGGTGACTCTGTTCATTTGGGTGAAGAGGCACAAACTGAACTCAGTTTTGGGGTCTTTATCTGGGAAGTTTGGAAGGTATGGTTCACTGGTCAGTCCGATATATAGACCCTTTATCTGTGGGCCGCGAGCTATCATATCACACACCAGGCAGAGCTGCCGCAAAGGTAGTGTTAAAGGGGAATTCCACCGACTCTAAATTTCTGCCTCGTGAACAGACTCATCGTATTGTCAGGAATAAAGAACTTGGACCAACGTGGGCAGAGCTAAAAGTCAGATGAGCTTTATTGATCAATTGGATAGTTGAACACAGCACCAAAACACGACCAAACATGAAGGGAAAATGCAAAATCAGAGTCGAGGCACAGTCTAAGGTCAGAACCAGGGTAGTAAGGCAGCCAGGCAACCAGAGTAGAAGGCATAGACAAGGAGATTAGTCAGAGGAACGATAGGAAGTTAAAGCCAGAGAATTGATCAAAGGAGAAAGCCGACAGGGACAAGGAAGAAAGCGGTAGTCAATAAACGAAGGGAATCAAAAGCCCGAGTCAGGATAACACAGAAGAACCGCTCAGTAACGCAAACGGGGTTCGGCAAAACTTCGCAATGACTCCGAGTTTGAGTGAGACTTATGTGGAGACTGGTACTCGGAAACAGGTGGGCTAGTACTCAGGAGAACTAGAGTGTAAGTGATGGGGAAACTGGGGACATGTGGGTGTGACAGCATTGGCTGATGCACTCTGGGAGTCCGGTGGAGCGGAGGAGCTGGGGAAACCCGGAATTGTGACAATTATTTAGGTGTAGTATTAGTACAAGCCTTTCAAACTGAAATTAAATGAGCAAGTTTTTAGTTTCATGTTTTTTGTACCTATCAGCGATAAACTAAACATAATTATATATTTACATTAAACTGAGTATATTATAATGCACTAGAAATGTACTTTAATACCAGCAAGTACGTTTCGAGCCCATAATTGTTTTATGTGCAAAATACAATACAATATATACGAGGAGATAAGAGGAGATTTTACCTCAGGTGTACTTTATTATACTTAATAGAATAAGTATAAGCAAAATTATATTGCCAGAATCAACAAACATAGTTTGACAAGCGCAGAAAAAAAAAGTCAAATGGTTTTTATTAGACAGATTGACCATCAGAGTCAACAGCATGAACCAGGCAAACATCACCAAAGGATCAGGCTGAGGCATAAACAGGGAGACAAGCAGGAGTGAAGAACCAGAGAGACAGAACAATCAGCAAACAGAACCAAAGGGGAGTCCAAGAGAGTAAATGAGTAAACACAAAGAGTCAAAAACCAGAGAGTCAAATCCAGCAGCGAACAGAACCAAAAGGGAGAATCCAAAAGAGAGCAAGTCAAAAAACAAAGGAGAAGTCAAAACCAGAGGATACAAGCAGAGGCAATACTCTACTGTGTGTTTGCTTGGTGTTTTGTGTTCATGGTTCATGTTTGTGTTCTTGTTGGCTGTTAGTTTGGTCCTGTTTCTAGTCCCCTCTGTTTGCTTCTATCTTTGGTTTTGTTTTGTCATTTTTGTATTTCATTAAATTACTTGCGTTTACATCCTGCCTGCTCGTCCGCCACCCTTCGTGACAGATATATATTGACCTATATTTTAATATAGAAGAAATGTACTTTAATATGTACTTAAGTATCTCTAAATGAACCTAAGGGGAGTCTCAAAATAGTACAGCTAAGTACAGTTAGTTCTGTGTAAGTATGTATTCAACCTCACCAGTGATTATATTTACACTTTCAGCACATAAATTATAAACTCAAGGAAAGTATACTAAGTCTACTTACAGTACAGTTAAAAGTACATTTTAAATATAAACGTAATACCTAAATTCAAACCTAGTCATTTACTTTAAAGTGAAAACTTTTTTTTTTTTTTTACTATTAATTTAAAGGAATATACTTCAAATTTTACTTTCATAAAACGTTAATGGATGTATATAGCACGGTTCAGTTCCAGGCCAGGGTCCTCTCTGTGAGTTTGTCAGGCGGTCAGGCAAATGGTATAGAGATGCTCAATTCTCTGTTGCTCCTCATTCAAATACAAATCCTGGATTTCCAAAACTGGATGGGAAAACGGGACGACTCCCAAATCCCAAACTGTTAGGTAACAGACCCATTAACGGTGAATTATGGGGAGAACTCTAGCATTCCAGGCTGGAAAGGGCATGTCGGCCCTTCTAATTCCCTTCCCAAGGAACCCAACAGTCCACGGTACATGGCTGATGTTCACCTTCAAACCAGGCTGAAGTTCTTCCTGTTCACCAGCTTCTCATTCCAATGTTCCATTCCACCTTAAGCATGCATTTAAAGTGTAACTATGGCAACATTTAAGGTGGAACAGAACATTCCCAAAACAAGTTAGGAAATGTTTAACTCTGAAGAGACTGAAGAGAGGAGTAGCTCCACCTTTATTAGCATCACACCTCCAACAGCAGCCTGTAAGTAGCAGCCATGCTGTGTGATCGTATCCATGTTTGCCGGTTGGAGCAGATCATCTTAATCTGAGAGCTCCATAGGGAGGATCAACTTTAATCTGCTGTGTGTTGGTGTCCAGATGGAGCCAGTAGCTAGTACAGGTACGCTAGCTACTAGCATTAGCTCCAAGTAACTAACTAAATAGTATGAGGGCAGAGCTTATTTACACAGAGGCTCATTTTGTTCAGTCAGTTTCAACAAAGTACTTCTGAATGATCATCATGGATGGCACCTTGCTGTAAACCAGCCAATCAGAAAAGAGCTCATCTAATTATTCATGAGCTCACCCACAAAGGTAACAGCTCGTTTCATTCTAAAACCAGATCATAGGGTGGAAATGGGGGCATTTAGCTGACGCCCCTTATCCAGAGCACCTTACAAGGTCAGTGCAGTGTTAGGAGTCTTACCCAGGGACTCTTGCTGCTGTAACACAGGATAGTCAGCCAGACCAGGTCTCCCACATGTGGTGGTGGCTCCCTGGAAGGTCAGCTGGTGTTATCCATTGAGCTACACCAACCACGTACGTTGACCCTGATGGGACTCAAACTCACAATCCTCAGCTCCGAAGGCTGATGTCTTATCCAGTAGGCCACTGGTCCTATACCAAGCTCCCACTTACATTACAGGCAACTGCCAAAGCTTCCTGTCAATCAAACACTGTGGGTGTGATGTTGGGAGGGACTTATTAGCATGGGACAGTACTGACGCATTAGTGGTACTGGCACCTCAGCGATATTGGCGCATAAACAACCACTACTAGTGGTGCTTTAACAGTCCTCATCCAGGTCGAGCGTCTTCCTGTCCTTCCTAAGGTGATTCCTTATTGTCCTCTGAGTAAATGATTGTTGACCTACTAGGACAGCTCATGGCTGCACAAACAACGATGTAAGTGACAGTGTGACTGATTTCTTAAACACAGACAGGCAAATACACAAACACACATTTTTAATTTCCTAACAGTAGGAAATGCTACTGTAAATATATTTTAAATTAGCATATTTAAATAGGCTAATTTAAATAAGCTGCCATATCTCCGCCTCATGCTTCTACTGCCCTTCACAGAGCCCGTGTGAATGGTGCGCTCGTTGTAAGGTACGTTGCTGTGTGTATCTGACCATTGATCTGTTTTTATAATCCGACAGCGTGAGTTCCGAACATCCTTTCAGATCCTCCACAGCCGTCAATACGGAGTTGGAAGGACACATGCAGGAAAGCTTTGTGTGTGTGTGTGAAAATACGTCCGTCTGAAAAGCGACGCGCCCCCAAGCCCTCTTCAGAAGCTTTTGGTCTCTGCCACTTCAGTGCAAAAATGTTTTTTGATGAGCATGTTTCCTTTTTTATGGTAAATGTGTATTAGACCCCAAATCCCCTCTAGCTGCTGCACTAAAGCAAAGCTCTCTCTGAGCTACAGTCTTGTCAAACACACATTACATTCTGTGTCTAAGAATCAGGGAGAGATACGCCGAGAGATAAACACTGGGAAGACAGCTGAGGTGCTTTAGGGGCCAGAGTAACAGGTCTCACTGAGGTTAATGACTAATGCTCTCATGTACAACACCTTTAATCTCCTTTACGGTTTTTATTCACACAAATAATCTTCAGATATGTGGTAAATTATGAGTGGTTTATTATGACAGCAGCAGTGGAAAGAGTAGTGGAAGAGTACTTTTAATGTGGACCTGCTAGCAAATCACAGTGTTCTAGAAAGTTGTGTCTTAAAAGGTCATTGGGAAATTTAGTAACTTACTATTACTTCTATTACTATTCATTAGACAATGGCCACTTGTATTCTTGCAGTAGGATGGGCTAGGAGTTTGTTGTGCTGCACTAGAATGGGCTAGGAGTTTGTTGTCCTGTGCTAGGATGGGCTAGGAGTTTGTATTCCTGCACTAGTGTGGGCTAGGAGTTTGTATTCCTGCACTAGGACGGGCTAGGAGTTTGTTGTGCTGCACTAGAATGGGCTAGGAGTTTGTTGTCCTGTGCTAGGATGGGCTAGGAGTTTGTATTCCTGCACTAGTGTGGGCTAGGAGTTTGTATTCCTGCACTAGGATGGGCTAGGAGTTTGTTGTCCTGTACTAGGGTGGGCTAGGAGTTTATATTCCTGCACTAGGGTGGGCTAGGAGTTTGTATTCATGCACTAGTGTGGGCTAGGAGTTTGTTGTCCTGTGCTAGGATGGGCTAGGAGTTTGTATTCCTACACTAGGATGGGCTAGGAGTTTGTATTCCTACACTAGAATGGGCTAGGAGTTTGTTGTCCTGTGCTAGGATGGGCTAGGAGTTTGTTGTCCTGCACTAGGATGGGCTAGGAGTTTGTTGTCCTGCACTAGGATGGGCTAGGAGTTTGTATTCCTGCACTAGGATGGGCTAGGAGTTTGTATTCCTGCACTAGTGTGGGCTAGGAGTTTGTTGTCCTGTGCTAGGATGGGCTAGGAGTTTGTATTCCTGCACTAGTGTGGGCTAGGAGTTTGTTGTCCTGTGCTAGGAGTTTGTATTCCTGCACTAGTGTGGGCTAGGAGTTTGTTGTCCTGTGCTAGGATGGGCTAGGAGTTTGTATTCCTGCACTAGTGTGGGCTAGGAGTTTGTTTTCCTGCACTAGGATGGGCTAGGAGTTTGTATTCCTACACTAGTGTGGGCTAGGAGTTTGTTGTCATGTACTAGGATGGGCTAGGAGTTTGTATTCCTGCACTAGTGTGGGCTAGGAGTTTGTTGTCCTATGCTAGGATGGGCTAGAAGTTTGTATTCCTGCACTAGTGTGGGCTAGGAGTTTGTTGTCCTGTGCTAGGATGGGCTAGGAGTTTGTATTCCTGCACTAGGATGGGCTAGGAGTTTGTTTTCCTGCACTAGGATGGGCTAGGAGTTTGTATTCCTACACTAGAATGGGCTAGGAGTTTGTTGTCCTGTACTAGGGTGGGCTAGGAGTTTGTTGTCCTGTACTAGGGTGGGCTAGGAGTTTGTTGTCCTGTACTAGGATGGGCTAGGAGTTTGTTGTCCTGTACTAGGGTGGGCTAGGAGTTTGTATTCCTGCACTAGTGTGGGCTAGGAGTTTGTTGTCCTGTGCTAGGATGGGCTAGGAGTTTGTATTCCTACACTAGAATGGGCTAGGAGTTTGTTGTCCTGTGCTAGGATGGGCTAGGAGTTTGTTGTCCTGTGCTAGGATGGGCTAGGAGTTTGTATTCCTGCACTAGGATGTGCTAGGAGTTTGTTGTTCTGTGCTAGGATGTGCTAGGAGTTTGAAATTCTGCACTAGGATGGGCTAGGAGTTTGTATTCCTGCACTAGGATGGGCTAGGAGTTTGTATTCCTACACTAGGATGGGCTAGGAGTTTGTATTCCTGCACTAGGGTGGGCTAGGAGTTTGTTGTCCTGCACTAGGATGGGCTAGGAGTTTGTATTCCTGCACTAGGATGGGCTAGGAGTTTGTTGTCCTGCACTAGGATGGGCTAGGAGTTTGTATTCCTGCACTAGTGTGGGCTAAGAGTTTGTTGTCCTGTGCTAGGATGGGCTAGGAGTTTGTATTCCTGCACTAGGATGGGCTAGGAGTTTGTATTCCTACACTAGGATGGGCTAGGAGTTTGTATTCCTGCACTAGAATGGGCTAGGAGTTTGTATTCCTACACTAGAATGGGCTAGGAGTTTGTTGTCCTGTGCTAGGATGGGCTAGGAGTTTGTTGTCCTGTGCTAGGATGGGCTAGGAGTTTGTTGTCCTGCACTAGGATGGGCTAGGAGTGTGTATTCCTGCGCTAGGATGGGCTAGGAGTTTGTATTCCTGCACTAGTGTGGGCTAGGAGTTTGTTGTCCTGTGCTAGGATGGGCTAGGAGTTTGTTGTCCTGTGCTAGGATGGGCTAGGAGTGTGTATTCCTGCACTAGGGTGGGCTAGGAGTTTGTATTCCTGTCCTTGGATTAGCTACACTACGACTGGCTAGTATCCTGTATCCTGCTTCCTGTGCTAAGACTGACTTGTGTTTTGGCGGAATATGGGTGGGAATAAACACGGTCATTCTCTGGTATTGAAGAGGTACTGCTGCTTCTCCACCTGTGCTCCACATTTTCTTGTGCATATTTCATGCGAGCTGAGAGAGCAGAAAGTTCATCCAAAGTTTGAAAACAATGGGCTTTTTTCCTTCACATGCCTCCAGAAATCCCCAGGAAGAAACGAGTTCCAGAGGCCATGAATATTCCAGCGTGATTAGCATAGCTTTAGCATCCCTCCTGCCTTTTGGCCTGCTCACCTCTCAAGGAGCATGAATCTTTCATCGCCCAGTTCTCTTTAAGCATGTGCCATCGTTCCTATTTGCTCCCCTAATTACCGCGAGTGTAATTATTTATGTAAATATCAGTGTTTTCACAGGGCTATGGAGTGAGCGAGGGAGGAGTGTTGACTCTTCCTTCCATTAGGCGATAAAGTAATAGTGGTCTCGAGTGCCTGTCCGTGTTTGTTTGTGAGCACACAGCGTCTCTGAAGTGTAATCTGGTTTCCTTATGACTGCTTTTATTTATTAGGCAGGTGAAATAAAAGTCAGTCGAAACTTTCCTGCAGCTTAGACTACAGGTCAATGATGGTGATTACTAGAGGGGAATTCCACAAACTTACACAAACAACGTCATTCAGGGGGGTTTGGTGTGAAACACTACATTCTAGAGTAACCTAGAGTCAGAATGGTTCACAGCCCAGTTCTTCTTATAAGTCCAGGCCCCAGAGAAAAAAACAGACTCTGAAGTACTGAAGTGTACTTAGTATACGTAATGTACTGAATGACTCCAGACCGACGTGAGCAGAGCTAAAGGTCAGGTCGGCTTTATTACACAATCCAACAGTCCAACTAAGCAGCAACGCACGGATCAGCATTAAGGGCCAGGCAAAAACGAAGCCAGGGACAGGCCAAGGTCGGAACCAGGGAAAGCAGACAGCGAGGGTGAACAGGTTAGAAGGTCGAGGTGAGATGGAGAGTGAACGAACGAAAACAGAGGTCAGAAGCCAGAGAGAATTAGATATAGCCAGTAAGGGAAATAGGGAAAGGGGAAGTCAAGGACAAGCGAGATCAAAACCAAGATAAACACAAACGGAGAAACACGAACCAAGTTCGGCAAAATTTCGCAACGAGGAAGTGAGAACGCGGCTTACATACAGGAGGAAATGAATGACAGCTGGGTTCAGAACTCCGGTGGCCCACAGTGAAGCTGAGTGATCGACCAGGAACACATGGAAGTGACGTCATCAAGTGAAGCCCTCTGGGAAGTCGAGTCCGGGAGAGTGAAGGAGCTGGGAAGACCCGGAAGCATGACATCAAAGTGTGCCATTTTTAAATACTATGTACTGAGTATGCTAAATATAATCATTAGTGTTATTAAAATATACCTAATTAGAACTACCTGTAGTTAACTGTACTATTAGAGACAGAACGATTCATCTAGAGATTCTTAAGCACATAAAATAAACACATAAAATAAAAATAATTCTAGTACATAAAAAAAAAAATCTCTCTCTCTCTCTCTCTCTCTCTCTCTCTCTCTCTCTCTCTCTCTATATATATATATATATATATATATATATATATTGACTTACTTGTATATACACTTGTAATATACACATTTTGCACACAAAACAATAACGTGTGAGAAATGAAATGTATAGGTTATAAAGGTTTTTGGAGATATACTTTAAATTACATTTGAAACTTGTTGTACACTTTCACCTGCAAAAATATACGAGAGCTAGATATTCACGCTGACGTGTTCGCTTCAGGTTCAGGAGTCATAATATGACTTCACCCCAAAGAGCAGGCAAACAAGGTCGTTCAAATATCGCTAGGGACCAGTCTATATGTCCCAACCTGTCAACGCATGCAGAGCTAAAAGTCAGAGAGGCACTATGGAACAAACCAGTAGCTATACACAACAACAAAGGACAAGCAGCAATATGATCGGGTAAGGCCAGGTCATACTTTGAGCAGAGAAGCGGAGGGCAAGAACCAGAGGATCAATCAAACCAGCAGACAGAATCACAGGGAGTAAACAAGAGGATAGTCAGGAGGACAGAAGCAGGGTCGAAAACCAACGAGGCTAATAAACAGGTAACCACGACCAAAGGGGAAATCCAAAGAGAGACAGTCGAAGTCGAAGGAAAGTTTAAACCAGTATAAGCAGAGAGAAACGTTCGGTAACACGACCAGGGTCGGCCTAACTTCGCAGAGTGTGCATGCGTGCACATGTGTGGTGGGAGGGGTAGGGGGTGGGGTTATAAAGAGGATGTGTGGAGAGTGTCAGGTGAAACAAATCAGTGCTAGGGCGAGCTAGAACGGGAATGCTTGGTTGCTTGTTGACACGTGAGTGTTACATCATCGGACAGTGCACTCTGGGAAATGGAGTCCGGGGGATCTCCGGTGTCTCAGCCGTCTATATGCAAACCTACGCCCACCTGTTCAGCCCCAGCAGCACAAGCTGAACTTTTACTTAACCGGTGGTTCGCTGAACACTGGCAGGCAGTAAGAGTAGTACAGCATGCTTTGCCATTCAGGTCTGCGTGACCTCCGTGACCTCTAGATACCACCACATGCCAGCAATCATTTCACTGTCCATTTACTCATGGGCCACACCACAGCGATCAAATAACAGAACATTAATTACTTAACCAGTAAAGAAGCATCGCAGTGTTCCCTGGAGAAAAGCTCACTCTATTCTCTGATTGCTTGCATTGATCAGCAGGAGATTCCTGACCTTGTATTTAGGGTCAGCATGGCCTGTCCTGCTGAGTGCATGGTCAGAGACCACATACAGCACAGTCCCAGTACAGCACAGTCCTCCTCAGGAGAGCCACGCCCCCAAAGTTCAGTCTTGGAAGCTGGTTTAGCTGTTTCTGCTTCTTCTCCCCATCCAGTTAACCCCAAACTCATTCAATGGTGTTGAGGTTCTGGACTCTGGGGTGGCCAGTCCATTGTTCTGAGAACACCAGCAGCGTCTTTGTTGGACGTTGGTGTCTCCCTTTCTCAGCAGAGCTTCTTGAACAGCTACACCTCCTTTCAGACCTCCACAGTGTTGAGGTGTCTCTCACAGTGGAGGAAGGATGGAGAGGAGCACTTGTGGATGTTCTCAGATCTGAAGCAGGAGTGGAGCTGGATGTTCTCCTCTCTCTCAGAGATCAAAGTGCTGCTTATCTGATAGGGATGGCGGGTCTACCGGGTCTTCCAGGTGGTTGTTAGGATCTAGAGCGATTCGTTCAGAGGCTGTCGGGAGTTTGAGCAGCTGTTCGTGTGAACGTTTGAAGGGGAGCGTAACGTCAGTGAGAGCTTCGGGAGGCTGCTGGTGGAGGATGTAGCTGTAACTGGGTAGGTTTAAGATGGAAGAGCTGCAGTGGCTGAACAAAAGGAAAGGGTGACCGCATTAAAGACTGGCTGATTGGATATCAGTAGTGGTGGAGTCTGTTGTGTAATGTTCTGTATAATATATGTTTCCTGCTCTCGTTCTGACACTAAAAAAAACGAATAGCTTCTACCTAATGGCCTGGAAATTGAATAAACGAAGGGAGTTTCTCTGATTCTTGCTCAGTACCCTATAACCACGGTCCACACTGGGGCCCAGATATGCTTAGCACTCTTGCGTAAGCACAAGTCGGCCCAGCTGATCTCACTGAGCTTTTTCTGCTGTCATCGTTCCACGTCCCCATTGAGAAACAACAAAACCCTTCCCTTCTCACGCCGTATACACCAGACACGGATCGGCCTAATCTGATTCTCCCCTCCCTCCATTACACCGGGATAAGATTAGCTAATCTGACGGAAGGGCCAAGCGATCGAAGTGATTCTGACCAGGCACAGGAAGTCCAGTGTTCTGGATGGTGTCACATCAATGGAAAGCCGGTGGCTTCCCGTCCATTGAAGCCCTCCTCCCTCTTCCCACCCGCTGTTCGTATCAGTCTATCAGCACACATTACACATTCCCTCTCAGATCAGTTCAGCAGGCTTTATGGTTATGGCCATATGGAGTTTTCTGTCAGGCTATCATGCAGACGCATAAAAGATGACAACACATCCCGCGCTTTTGTTTACGCCGTCTTACTCGCTAATCCGGACGCAGCTCGCGAGATTAAAAAGCATACCCTTTTCCGAAAGAGCCATTACACCGCCTTATCCGCACTCTGCATAATCGGGGAATACTAATAACATCAGCATTAGCACAGACTGAGCACAGATGGGCTGCAAGGATGCAGCAAACATTTGCACTCAGCAATATGGGGCACGCCGGGGGGTTGTTTAGGACGGCCTACAGTTGCTTTTTAGGCTGTCAGAGATGGGAAATAGTCCAGTCCAGAAAAACATCTAGAGGTGAAGCCGTCGTGGGAGCTGGGAATGGGGAAAATGCCTCGGGTTGGAAGTGTGTCTGCGGGAATCTGTGCCCAAAGAGCGTTTGTGAGGTCAGGCACTGATGCTGGATGAGAGGGCCTAAGTCACAATCAGCACTCCAGTTCATCCTAAAGGAGGTTGAGGTCAGGAGTCTTCGCAGGCCACTGGAGTTCCTCCACAACAAACATTACGGTTGGCGCTCTGCATTCTCGTAGGGAGCCCTCTCCTGGATTCATCCACCCAAGCCAGATTCCTCCACCCAAGCCAGACTCCTCCATCGGAGATCAAAGTGCTGCTTATCTGATAGGGACAGGGATGGCGGGGCTACCGGGTCTTCCAGGTGGTTGTTAGGATCTAGAGTGATTCGTTCGGAGGCTGTCGGGAGTTTGAGCAGCTGTTCGTGTGAACGTTTGAAGGGGAGCGTAACGTCAGTGAGAGCTTTGGGAGGCTGTTGGTGGAGGATGTAGCTGTAACTGGGTAGGTTTAAGATGGAAGAGCTGCAGTGGCTGAACAAAAGGAAAGGGTGACCACATTAAAGACTGGCTGATTGGATATCAGTAGTGGTGTTCATCCTAAAGAAGGTTGAGGTCAGGACTCTTTGCAGGCCATTGGAGTTCCTCCACACCAAACTTTACGGTTGGCACTCTGCATTCCCGTAGGGAGCCCTCTCCTGGATTCATCCACCCAAGCCAGATTCCTCCATCAGACTGCCAGGTGAAGAGTGCCTCATCGCTCCTGACACTCAGATCTTGTGCTGATGAGCTATGTGTGCTGTAGACCAGCTACAGACCACCCGGTGGGCCGAAATGAGTAAACAGTATGATCCACTGAGCGCTAGAGGTCACCTGTGGTCAGGTAATGTAAATGGGAATAGCAGGGGTGAGGGCGTGAATGAAGCCTGGGGAGTTTTGAAGGTGATGGGCTGTGTTAGCCCACATGCCTTCCCGGTGTGTATTCCCGGGAAGCAGGGTCTCTTAGGGGTCTTCTTTGTGGGAGCTCTGTATCCGCTGCTCTCTGACTCGACTGTCGTAGACCTGTGCTGGTTTCATTGTACGCTGAGTAATTCAGTCACCGGCTCATTCGGGAGATAATTAGAGGCAGCGCACTTAGCACAGTGCTCGTGTGCCCGCTGCCAGCCAGACGGGCTAATGGGTAGAATGAACACTCACTGTAATGCTGGAGCACCTCGCTCTCTATTCAGTCTCTCTGTCTCTCTCTCTCTCTCTCTCTCTCTCTCTCTGTCTTTTTTCTCTCTCTCTCTCACTCTCTCTCTCTCTGTCTTTTTTCTCTCTCTCTCTCACTTTCTCTCTCTGTCTTTTATTCTCTCTCTCTCTGTCTCTTTATTGCTGTCTTTCTCTATCTCTCTCTTTATCTCTCTCTCTCTCTCCTGTCTTTGTCTCTTTTTTTTCTCTCTCTGTCTCTACCTCGCTATCTCTCTGTCTGTCCCTCTCTCTTTGTGTCTCTCTTTCTTTCTCTCTCCCTCTGTTTTTCCTCTGTCTTTTTTCTCTCTCTCTCTCTCTCTCTCTCTCTCTCTCTCTCTCTCTCTCTCTCTCATTGCTTATCCATTCTTTATTTATATTTTGCTCTGTATTTCTGTATGTCTCCATCCCTTGGCCTTTCTCTTTCCCTCTTGATCACTCTATCCCCCTCTCTCTCTACTTTCTATCTACCCCTCTCTCTCTCTTTTGTCTCTTTCTCTCCCCCCACCTCTCTCTCTTGCTCTTTGCCTCTAGCTCTCTCATTTACTCTCTCTCTCTTTCTCTTTCTTTCTCTCTCTCTCTCTCTCTCTCTCTCTCTCTCTTCTCATTGCACTGCTTTTCAGGGATAGTAAAGCTGTATAAAAGTCAGACATGCCCCCCGTTACCCCCCCGCCGCCCCTCCAGGCTGGTATCCTATTTTTTTTATGTTGGTTTAAAGATGAGTCTTGCTGCCTCCGTCTGCAGAGCACTGCTGTAAAATTCTCATTCTCTCTCTCTCTCTCTCTCTCTCTCTCTCCCTCTCTCCGTGTCATTGGCAGCTGGGTGAGGGTAAATGGAGAGGAGTGTCGGCTCTCCCAGGCGCTGCCAAGCGTTTGGCAGGGCGGTCAGAGCCCGGGGTAAGCCAGGCAGGCTGAGCTTTGGCCAGCAGCGTCCAGAGCCCAGTTTCTGCCTGGCACAGAGCGGGCAGTGCCCGATGACATCTGTTCAGCAGCCCAAACGAAGACGGCTACGGGCGCCAAGGCCCTCCGTGACCCATAAGAATGAACTTTAGATACGCGGGCAAAAACATCCCGTCGTTTGCAGCATCTGACGTGGAGTGGAAGTGAAATGGAATCAGCGAAGCTGCATATGGAGTTTCCTAATTAGTGTGTGTAGTTATCATTCCGAGGTCATACGGTCAGAAATCAGGAGTCAGATGCGCGAACGCTCATTTCCGCTAGCACCTCTATGGGAGTTCCAATGCTATATTAGCGCTAAGCCTTTCTGATCTGTCTTTACATTCCCTCATGTGTTTCACTCTCTGTCTCCTCCTCTTCCTCCTCCTGCTTTCTTGTCATCAGTCGCACCTGTGTGTAGCCTATAGCCCAGATTAGTAACTGGAGTTTAAGGGGTTAATCGGAAACTCTTGGCTTTGGCCCTTCACACAAAGCACTGTTGAAGTGACCTAAGGGAATAATGATAGACTGAATGAAGCAGGACGCAGACGTATAGTTTGTACTGACCATGAAAAATGCGATGGCTCATCTCCTGTCCTCAGCTCAACCTCCCCACCTTCACTCACGCTACCTCAACAGACCTGCTCTCCTTGTTCTCCACAAAGAATCCTACAGCGCTGCACACAGAGAGGGCTCTGACCAACACGCTGCATGATTTATGGATTGATTTACCTCCATATAGTGCATATTTCATCTGTTTTCTTTCCGCTACCCACCTACACTCCCACATAAAGACCCATCTGACTCTAATTGAGAGGCGTTCAGTCGCCGGAGGACAGCTTATGAATAAGTCATCTATGGAACTCGACAGGAACTCTTTCAGCGCTCGGACCCCTTGTGAGCTGACCTCTAGAACTGAGTGCACGCCCACGATCTCGAAAAGACACACGCATACACACAGATTCACATTTCCTGTAGTCAAGAGCACAAACCAGAAGAAAAGCACCCAGGAATAGGAGACGGGCGAATACGTTAGCCTTTCAGTCTTTCCCACTGAGACGTGACGTCATACCACATTCACAGAGGACCATAAATATTCATATATGTGTTATATATGTATTTATATATCACTGCTGTCAGACTAAACCTCATATCTCCAACACACTTTTTAATATTTGGCATATTAAAAAGCATTTATTATTTATGTCAACTTTGATGACTGATATCATGTATGTACAGTATATATATATATATATATATATATATATATATATATATGTTTCATTTATACTGTATATATGTCAGTTCAAACAACATATCACAAAGCATGCCCATATACATGAATATGTATATATATATATATATATATATACATATATATATGTATATATGTATATATATGTATATATATATATATATATATATATATATATATATATATTTATATATATAATATATATGTATATATATGTGTATATACAGCACACGCGTGTAGTCAATATGTGCCGCACTACAGCTTCTCATCTTAAATCAGCATCTCCACATGTACAGCAGGTTCTCAGTGCGGAACCAAAGTTTGGGTTCTAGCTTCACTGGGAGATACAGTGAGCGTCTGGTTCATAAGAACAAGGTCCAGCAGCAAACACACAGGACAACACAGCTACAGACTGGCAGAGGGCCAAACCCCCTCTCTACTGACCGTGATGAGCGCCATTCCAATGGCCCTTACCCACCGTAAGATGACCTCGAGTGACCTACAGAGAGACTGGCGAGCGGTGGCTGGGGTGAGACGCACAGCGAGCATGGTTCTAAAAACAGGCTTCTGGAGGTCATTAGTGATTTTCTAAATACACAGATCTCATACAATATCTGATCTGGAGTTTGGGAGACATGGTTCCAGTAGTGTAGAGAATCAAACAGAACCAGCACAAACCCAGAACCTGTACACACACACACACACATTCATGTTTAGATGATGTAGAAATATCTATCTATATATCTATATATAAATCTATATGTAAATATCTGTATGTATAATAATAATGACCCATGTATGTTTATATACACACACACACACACACACACACGCGTACAGCATGTACATTAGGGCAGTGGCTGTAACGGAACCGCGGGTTGGTGGACGAGGTCCCCTTCATCTGCGGCCCGACTAACAGATGACGTTATGCTATAAATCGCTCCAGAGCAAACTGACAGTGTGAGATAGCATCTCTCTAAATGTAACGGCCTACAGAGAGAGATAACCCCCTCCCCCATCTCTCTGTGCATCTTCTCTCCAGGCCGACGGGCTGCATCTCTCCTCCTGCTCTGCTAAACTCCGTCCCCTGGACCTCGCTCTGAGATTCTGGAGCTCTAATTGGGCCTGAACGTTGGCGCCAAAAAATTCTGAACCAGAGGTCTGAGTGTGAATCCAAACTGAGCTTGACCACCATGAACCAGAGAACAAATCGGACTCCACAGTCGTACTGTAAGCGCCGGCCGAGCCGCCACCATCACACGATCAGTGCAGACTATTTCCAAATGAACAAACTCCGCATTCTTACAATCCACTATGAGGCCGTTCATTAAACACTGTCCTCAAACATTAGTTTGTTCAGGAAACACCAACACTGGGAAAAATACCAATGCTGTTCATTAGCGGTGCAGTCAAGGATACTAAAGCCCAGGCAGAACCAAGGCCGGGACACATCAGCGGGTTTCCATCCTCCCGTTTCTGTGAACTATACACAGGGGTTTTAGCCTGAATGAGGTCGAGGAGTTTTCATATTCCTAAAGCTATCGGGAAAGTGTTTCACTAATAAACAATGATGTATCAAGCTGTACGTCACATGATCTCTTTCCACCTGATCTTACTGGACTGCTCGAGACCAGAATGAAACCAGACTGTCAGGGACAAAGACCAGGGCTCGATGCGCGCAGAGCTCAAAGCCAAAGGAGGTTTATTTGACACGTCAGTGGTCAAACACAACAACCAAAGCAAGGCAGCCATAACAGAAGGGGTGGTGCAGGGTCGAAGACAGTGAGACAGGCAGAGATCGTTAACCAGGAAGTCAAAACAATCAGGCGACAGATCAAGAGAGGGGAAGAGCAAAAGAGAGTCGAATTCAGAAAGAGATCAAAACCAGAGATACGAGCTGAAGGCAGCAGAGAAACAGGTTCGGCGAAACTTCGCAGTGAGTGTGTGGGGCTTAAATGCAGACTGGTGATTAACCACAGCTGTGTTAGAACTTGGGCGACCTAGAACAGGAATGATTGGGAGACTGGGGACATGTGCGTGTGACGTCATCAGGTAGTGCACTCTGGGAAGTGGAGTCCGGAGGATCGGCGGTGTCAGGGACACCTGAGGGCGTGACACATATTTATATTAATATATATTATTTTAATTGTACTTAATTAATTAATTTAATTAATTGTATATTAATTATATTAGTTGTACACTAACATGTAAATGTATATATAACATTTAATAACATTTATAACATTTAAGAAATGAAACATTTAGGAAACTAAGAAAAATAAATAAAATTAAAAAAAAATAATAATAAAAAAGAATAAATAAAACAATAAGAAATCATGAAGGGGCAAACACTTTTTCACACCTATGTATGTATATATATATATATATATATATATATATATATATTTATGTGTGTGTGTGTGTGTGTGAAAAAGTGTTTGTTCTTTCTCTTTATATATATATATATATATATATATATATATATATATATATATATATATATATATATAGGTGTGAAAAAGTGTTTGCCCCCTTCATAATTTCTTATTTTTACTTTTTTATTTATTTATTTATTTTAATTTTATTAATTTTTCTTATTTTCTTAAATGTTTCAGATCATCAAACACATTTAAATATTAATAAAAAACAACACAAGTAAACACAAAATGCATTTTTTAAATGAAGCTGTTTATTAATGAAAGTATTTGCTCCCTAAACCTAATAACTGCTTGGGCCACCCTGAGCAGCACCAACTACAATCAACTGGGGGGCAAACACTTTTTCACACAGGTCCATGCAGGTGTGGATATTTTTAATAATAATAAAAACCTTCATTTAAAAACTGCATTTGTGTGTGGTAGTGTGTGGTGCTCCACTCTCTGCTGCATTCGTGCGTTTGATTGAGCTCTTGCTTTACCACCTGGTCATTCGCTCTCTCTGGCTCGCTAATGTAAATTGCCGTGGACCGAAGAGCGGCTGAAATTAATAAATAGAGATTTTTGGGAGGACAGGTTCAGGGGTCATATGAGTGGGCGGAGACTGACCCATACTGCATTATCTGGAAAAGGTTGCTGAGGAATGAGCATCAATACACGGTGGAGTGTTCTCCAAACAGACCTCTGGCTAATGCTAATGGAGAGAGAGGCAGTGAGAAAATGGCAGGCAGGTGGGAGGGAGGGTTGGGTTGGGGGGTGGGTTTGTGGTTGGGGGTTGGTTGGATGGGGAGGGGTGAGAGTTTTGGTGGGGTGGGGAGGAGAGGTTGTTATACATGGTCAAATGAGACGTGTAAAAGTCGGAGACCACCCTTTACAGAAGTCTTGAGGACTACACATGACGTCATGAGTGTCCACTCTTTATCGCAGTGGTGTTGAGGTTCTGGACTCCGGGGTGGTCAGTCCGTTGTTCTGAGAACACCAGCAGCTGCTTTGTTGGACGTGTGGGTCTCCTTTTCTCAGGGAGGAGCTTCTTGAACAGCTACACCTCCTTTCAGACCTCCATAGTGTTGATGAGTCTCTCACCGTGGAAGAAGGATGGACAGAGGCAGCTGTGGGTGTTCTCAGACCGGAAGCTGGAGTGGATTGGGAATGGAAGGACAGTGTTGGTGGGTCTAGCAGGTCTTCCAGGTGGTTGTTAGGATTCCTGTGATCTCCTGAGAGGTGATGCTTTGTACTGACTGGCAGTTTTGACTGTGATAAGTGACGG
>JAMWET010001599.1:107500-120535 GCA_024036415.1 Prochilodus magdalenae
GGTTTAATAGGTTACAAAGAGCTGATTGGTTAGCATTACTGCAACTGAGAGCTGATTGGTTAGCATTACTGCTACTGGGAGCCGATTGGTTAGCACTACTGTTTCTGAGAGCTGATTGGTTAGCACTACTGCTTCTGAGAGCTGATTGGTTAGCATTACTGCTACTGAGAGCTGATTGGTTAGCACTACTGCTTCTGAGAGCTGATTGGTTAGCACTACTGTTTCTAAGGGCTGATTGGTTAGCGTTACTGCTACTGAGTATTAATTAGTTAGGATTAGTGCTACTGAGAGCCGATTGGTTAGCATCACTGCTACTGAGTATTGATTGGTTAGCATCACTGCTACTGAAAGCTGATTGGTTAGCATTAATGCTACTAAGAGCCGATTGGTTAGCATTACTGCTACTGAGCACTAAGTGAGTACTATAGATTATAGGTATAGAGTATGGGTTGCTGGATTCAACCCATCAACACAAAAGACATGATCAAGTATGCATAAATACGAGTGCTATCCAGCGCTAAATGCAGACTCACAGGCTGGTGGATTAGCCGTGCAGATCCCCGTAAAGCTGCTTAGCGAGCATGTCCACTGTGGCAGCAGATTATGAATAAAGCTTACCTTAAATTCTAACTCATTAAATTACTGATTGCTGATTTCTAACACCAGGAGCCATAACACCACTGTGGCATTCACAATACAGGAAATGAAAGATCACCACGGCTAATACGGTGTAAAGCTTACTCACACGAAAAATCATTCTTTCATTGTATCATATAACATCAAGGTTATAATTACCTTGTGATTGGCCTTATTGTGTGAGACCAAACATTCCTTAATTTAAATTCTAGTCTCCTGGGAAACCTGGGTAACAAAGCTACAATCAGCCGTCGCCAGAACAGCAGACACAGCGGTGCATGCTCTTGAAAATCAGGCCTGTTTCAATAGTTAAAGGGTGAGACCTGAGACCCTCAGTAGGCCTCCACCAGGGGTCTTTTCTTAAACTGTTTTCATTCAGTTTGAGAGCTGAGTGGATAGCACTTGAGACATTTAGTGTAAAATGTTTAGCAATGTCAACATGGCTTTCCTGCATAAACATACGAGGGCACATTTACACTCTCAGGCCACTTTATTAGAAACAAGGCCCTCTTATGTGGGCTCCTCCTTGCTGGTGTAGCGTCTGTAGGGTTTCTGCTGAGGCAGAGTTTGTTGCCAGCCACCCTAAAGTCCTTCACAATGGTCATTTAATCCAATAGGTGTCATTTGATCAAAAGGGCGTAAGCAGAGGTGGCCTCTAGGTGGCACTAGAGAAAGGAAGGCAGCCACCTAGGACCATAAATCAGATGTACTGTATATGCAGGGGGATAAATTACCTGTTCTGAAACCACCCCTGGAGACCAGCCCTGCTGTGTTCGGTAGAGGAACCTTCAGCTAGATCGTCCTATATGCTACAGTGGTGTCAGAAGTGGGAACACCCCACCTCCATCCACCCCAGGAGGCCAGAGGTGGTGTGCATGGTCAAGGATTGGAATCAGCAGACACAAATAGCACCCTCGCTGGTTGGTGATTGAGGGCCTGTGCTGATGTCGCCTCCTCAAGCAGCGTGAGGATTGGTGGGACAAGCTGCTATAGAATCCGTCACACTGGGTTGGAGGACGCTGTGCTCAGGTTCTATCTGCTTCAGGGCTTTCTAGAGAGCCTGTGAAAAGAGCCGCCGGTGTGAGCTTGGGCCTGGCATGAGGTTTGATTGGAGGACTGGGAACATGTGGGGGTGACATCATCAGGTGACACACTCCCGGAAGTAGAGTTCGGGAGATCGGGAGCACCAGGGAAACCAGGAAGCGTGACACTTTCACTTTTCCTGCAGTCTATATGGTCATGTCTCTAAAATTGGGGGCAGATTCATTTCTTCTGGACCACTAGAATCCATCCCTGGGTGTGAGAGTGCAGAATGGTGTGCCTCAAGGCTCTGCTTTAGGGCCCTTCCTTTTTTTGCAGCCACCTAGGACAGATTATTCCCAAACGCAAGGTCAGGATACACAGCTATACACGTTAGCTCAGCATGATTCAGTGATCCGGTGACACATAATGGAAGCTGCTGGGTCCCAAGTCTTCATTTTATCCTTGACCTTGAAATAAGATTATATCCTTGACATGACTTTTGACTCAGACAGCTTTACAGTTTTAGTCCTACGGTTTGATACTGTGCTGCTTTATATTAACCTCCTGAGACCGGGACTATTGCTTGGTGTGCATTTTTAATTTCTTAGCTATTTATTAGCTATTTGTGATTAGTAGGAGCTAACCTGTATAAAAACTAAACTCTGTCTTTTTACAGGAAGCTGTTTTGGCAAAAACCAATGTCCTCATATGAGGCCAAAAGGTCAACATTTTAAAAAATCGTTGGTTCAGAGAAGCAAAAATGTAATGTCCCCATATGAGGACGCAGGTCTTTTCTTTCATCTTCTTCACTTTATTAAGTTGGCTTGTAAAAGGTGGAACAGTGAATTTAAGGTAGTACTGCATTTAAGGTGGTATGAGGGAATTTAAGGTGGTAAGAGTGATATTGGGGTGGCAGAGAGTTTAAGGTGGTATGATTAAATTAAAGGTGTCAGGGCATTTAATGTAGTAGGGAAATTAAGAGAGTAGAAGTGAATTTAAAGTTAATTTAAGGTTTTAACGTTTTAACGTAATAATCAGCTTTTTACAAGCCAACTTAAAGTTCGTTCACGAACTTTCCCTTTCTAGTTTATCTTTTTGTTTAAAACACTGTTTAACCCTAACATTAAAAGTGATATGTAAATACATATTTCTTCTTCTGCTGCTGCTTCTTATTGTTATTATTAAAAAAGCTTAATTTTATTCCTTTTTTCTGTTTATGTTTATTATTTTATTATTTTAACTCTCAGTACCTCACCTGCCTGAGTCATTAACCTGGAATAACTTTGCCTCGGTCCGTAACTGTCGAATTCATCAAAGAACCTTATCGTTAAAGACGTTTTCCGCTTTCTCAGCTCAATCGAACAGCACGTTTCTCCCACGGGTGAAGAAGAGACGGGGGTTAAAACAGGGGCAGCCCAAAACCGTCATGCCTCTCTCTTTAAGTCCTCAGGTGATGGCAAGGACATCCTCTCATCTCCCCTCTCCTCTCTGTTAAAGCGATATACGCTCATGAGAAGAGAGTAGCGGGCGCTCCTTCATCCTCACAGAGAGACTTCAAAGGCATTAAGGAGGTAAATGAAGGGTCATTAGTGAGTGTCGGTGTGGACGAGGCTGACCCTGCTGATAGCAGGCTGGTGTGAAGTGGCTCTCCACAGCTGGGGGAGGTGGTGGGGGGGTTGGTGCTGAAGTGTCTCCAGGAAATCGAGAGGAGAACACTGGTAATGTCTCCGAGCTGTCAGAGAGCAGGGTTGTCTCATAGGACAATAGAATGAGCAGGGAATTCTCTAGATGTGTTTAGGATACGGTGCCTCACAGTAAGGAGGGGCGGGGTTTGATTGCCGGGGCCCCCTCTGTGTGGAGTGTCCATGTTCTCCCTGTGTCTCTGTGGGGTTCCTCTCACCGTCCAAACACATGCAGTCGGGTGAACTGGAGATGGTAATTTGCACACCTAAGTGTGAACATGTCTGGGTTTCGGTGTGTATGTCCATCTGGTGGCCTGTCCAGGGGGTTTCCTGCCCTCTGACCAGTGAGCGCTGGAAAAGGCTCCGAACGATAGATTGTGTGGCTCGGACGATAAATGAACGTTCAGTACACTGATTTTCATAATTTCTGTTTATGAATCTTGGTACCACTTTAGAATTTTGTTTTGTAGAAGTTTGTAGAAGTGTTTCAGAGTTTGTAGAAGTGTTTCAGAGCTTGTAGAAGTGTTTCGGAGTTTGTAAAAGTGTTTCGGAGTTTGTAAAAGTGTTTCGGAGTTTGTAGAAGTGTTTCAGAGTTTGTAGAAGTGTTTCGGAGTTTGTAAAAGTGTTTCGGAGTTTGTAGAAGTGTTTCGGAGTTTGTAAAAGTGTTTCGGAGTTTGTAAAAGTGTTTCCGAGTTTGTAGAAGTGTTTCAGAGTTTGTAGAAGTGTTTCAGAGTTTGTAGAAGTGTTTCAGAGTTTGTAGAAGTGTTTCGGAGTTTGTAGATGTGTTTCGGAGTTTGTAGAAGTGTTTCAGAGTTTGTAGATGTGTTTCGGAGTTTGTAGAAGTGTTTCAGAGTTTGTAGAAGTGTTTCGGAGTTTGTAGAAGTGTTTCGGAGTTTGTAAAAGTGTTTCGGAGTTTGTAGAAGTGTTTCAGAGTTTGTAGAAGTGTTTCGGAGTTTGTAGAAGTGTTTCAGAGTTTGTAAAAGTGTTTCAGAGTTTGTGGAAGTGTTTCGGAGTTTGTAAAAGTGTTTCGGAGTTTGTAAAAGTGTTTCAGAGCTTGTAGAAGTGTTTTGGAGTTTGTAGAAGTGTTTCAGAGTTTGTAAAAGTGTTTCGGAGTTTATAGAAGTGTTTCTGAGTTTGTAGAAGTGTTTCGGAGTTTGTAGAAGTGTTTCATTGTTTGTAGAAGTGTTTCGGAGTTTGTAAAAGTGTTTCGGAGTTTGTAGAAGTGTCTCAGTGTTTGTAGAAGTGTTTCGGAGTTTGTAGAAGTGTTTCAGAGTTTGTAGAAGTGTTTCAGAGTTTGTAGAAGTGTTTTGGAGTTTGTAGAAGAGTTTATAGAAGTGTTTCAGAGTTTATAGAAGTGTTTCAGAGTTTGTAGAAGTGTTTCAGAGTTTGTAGAAGTGTTTCGGAGTTTGTAGAAGAGTTTATAGAAGTGTTTCAGAGCTTGTAGAAGTGTTTCGGAGTTTGTAGAAGTGTTTCAGAGTTATAAAAGTGTTTCGGAGTTTGTAGAAGTGTTTCAGAGTTTATAGAAGTGTTTCAGAGTTTGTAGAAGTGTTTCAGAGTTTGTAGAAGTGTTTCAGAGTTTGCAGAAGTGTTTATAGAAGTGTCTCAGAGTTTGTAGAAGAGTTTATAGAAGTGTCTCAGTGTTTGTAGAAGTGTTTCGGAGTTTGTAGAAGTGTTTCAGAGTTTGTAGAAGTGTTTCAGAGTTTGTAGAAGTGTTTTGGAGTTTGTAGAAGTGTTTCGGAGTTTGTAAAAGTGTTTCAGAGTTTGTAAAAGTGTTTCGGAGTTTGTAAAAGTGTTTCGGAGTTTGTAGAAGTGTTTCAGAGTTTGTAGATGTGTTTCGGAGTTTGTAGAAGTGTTTCAGAGTTTGTAGAAGTGTTTCAGAGTTTGTAGAAGTGTTTCGGAGTTTGTAAAAGTGTTTCGGAGTTTGTAGAAGTGTTTCAGAGTTTGTAGAAGTGTTTCGGAGTTTGTAGAAGTGTTTCAGAGTTTGTAAAAGTGTTTCGGAGTTTGTGGAAGTGTTTCAGAGTTTGTAAAAGTGTTTCGGAGTTTGTAAAAGTGTTTCAGAGCTTGTAGAAGTGTTTTGGAGTTTGTAGAAGTGTTTCAGAGTTTGTAAAAGTGTTTCGGAGTTTATAGAAGTGTTTCATTGTTTGTAGAAGTGTTTCGGAGTTTGTAGAAGTGTTTCATTGTTTGTAGAAGTGTTTCGGAGTTTGTAGAAGTGTTTTATTGTTTGTAGAAGTGTTTCGGAGTTTGTAGAAGTGTTTCGGAGTTTGTAAAAGTGTTTCGGAGTTTGTAAAAGTGTTTCAGAGTTTGTAAAAGTGTTTCGGAGTTTGTAAAAGTGTTTCGGAGTTTATAGAAGTGTTTCTGAGTTTGTAGAAGTGTTTCGGAGTTTGTAGAAGTGTTTCATTGTTTGTAGAAGTGTTTCGGAGTTTGTAGAAGTGTTTCATTGTTTGTAGAAGTGTTTCGGAGTTTGTAGAAGTGTTTCAGAGCTTGTAGAAGTGTTTCGGAGTTTGTAAAAGTGTTTCGGAGTTTGTAAAAGTGTTTCAGAGTTTGTAAAAGTGTTTCGGAGTTTGTAAAAGTGTTTCGGAGTTTATAGAAGTGTTTCTGAGTTTGTAGAAGTGTTTCGGAGTTTGTAGAAGTGTTTCATTGTTTGTAGAAGTGTTTCGGAGTTTGTGGAAGTGTTTCGGAGTTTATAGAAGTGTTTCTGAGTTTGTAGAAGTGTTTCGGAGTTTGTAGAAGTGTTTCATTGTTTGTAGAAGTGTTTCGGAGTTTGTAGAAGTGTTTCATTGTTTGTAAAAGTGTTTCGGAGTTTGTAGAAGTGTTTTGGAGTTTGTAGAAGTGTTTCAGAGCTTGTAGAAGTGTTTCGGAGTTTATAGAAGTGTTTCTGAGTTTGTAGAAGTGTTTCGGAGTTTGTAGAAGTGTTTCATTGTTTGTAGAAGTGTTTCGGAGTTTGTAGAAGTGTTTCGGAGTTTGTAGAAGTGTTTCAGAGTTTGTAGAAGTGTTTCAGAGTTTGTAGAAGTGTTTCAGAGCTTGTAGAAGTGTTTCAGAGTTTGTAGAAGTGTTTCGGAGTTTGTAGAAGTGTTTCAGAGCTTGTAGAAGTGTTTCAGAGTTTGTAAAAGTGTTTCAGAGTTTGTAAAAGTGTTTCGGAGTTTGTAGAAGTGTTTCAGAGCTTGTAGAAGTGTTTCAGAGCTTGTAGAAGTGTTTCAGAGCTTGTAGAAGTGTAAATTTGTTTTTAATGATTCAATTTTGTTTTCTGAAAAATTTGTTTTGCACTTCCCGGCCACCGTACTATTGTCGTCTCTTACCACAATACAGCATTAAAATTATTATTAAATTACTAAAATTCCTGTTTCAGTTACATAACCTAAACAATAAAAACGCAGAGTATTTACCATGACACTGTGTTCCTTATATTCCCGCTTCCTCGTCGGGAATATGTGCGATGCAGTTCCATAGTTCTCCATACATCCCGATGTTCAGTCCTCAGTATAGGAATGTACTCCCCGCTCTGCCCCGGCTTTATAAATGTATATGCAGCACACATGCAATATTTCTCTCACTGCATGATTCATCATTTCACAGTGTATCACATCCTTAATACCAACCACCTGTTCCACCTTAATTTCCCATAATTACCTTCACATCTAATTAACGGTAGGACACACGCTGTGAAATGATATCTTAATAAGTGCAAATCTAATTTCTGGGAGTAATTATGCAGCTGTACATGTACGGTTCTGCTGACTGTGTAGGACAGGAAGCGACTGAGAGTGAGTCTCAGAAAGCAGGTGGAGGAGAATGTATAATGAATATACTCTGTTATATTTGATATAATATATGGGTGACCGGTGGAAGGAAGTTGCTGGAGAAAGAGTCAGCGGGGTTCCTGGATCGGTTCTGCTGTCCTCTTTTGGTTCTCCGCTCGGTAAACCTGGTGCAGCTGAGGTCTGTTGAGGTTCCTGGCGATGTAAAAAGCATCATCACCATGCTAATGTGACCCTTTACTTCCTTAACCAGCTCCCTGGAATTATGGAAACCAGGGAACGCAACGCTGGGGGCATCAGTTGGTGGCGCTGTTTTATAGGCAGACTTTTCTCTTGGCATGCAGCGGCAGCAGGTTCCAGCTTCCAAACTTCAGGAATGTTGCCATGAGGAGCATGAGAAACAGTGAATGCACATATCGCCACCTGGTGGTTCCATACGTTAACAGCACCACCGTTCAGTAACGCTAGCTAGCAGGTTAACATAGCCTCTTGTGCTGCCTTCGAGCAACCAGATCCTCTCATGGTCCGAAGACCTTTCCCCTAAACTCTCCGTTTACCGGCTGGCTTTAGTTTTGCTGCCTCTTCTGAAAAAACGTTTGCCTCCTTCACGTCACGGCTTGCTCGTACGCCAAGATGAAGACCAGCTACATTGCGGAAAACTAAGTAGCTGCTACCGAAGGCAAGGAGAGTCGAGTTGAGTCGTGTTGTAGCATGCAGTAAAAAAAGCTCCATGAATGAATGAATATTTAATATGTGTGTTATTTGTGTCACGTTGTCCATGAAAAACGATGTATGAAAATGACTATTTTGGTGATAAACGTTTTTTTTTGTTGATACATTAAATGTCATTTATTAAAATAACTTTTTTATTTATTAAAAGACTTTTTGAGATATTAAATATAAGGACATCAGAAGAGAAGGATGGTGAGTGAAACCTCTACTACTCATGAAACATTAAACAGTTTGTTAGTAGAGCCGAAACTAGGTCGAGCGTGGAGGTCCATACGTCCAGCCCTCTGCATCACAGCACATGACTGAGGAGGGTTTAGAGGACTGGTCTCCAGCCTTCCTCTGACGGTCTACCTTCCTGGAGGTTTCATCTACAACCCAAATCTGGCACACCTCATTCAGCAAATCAGTAACTTCAACTGAGGAGGCGGGTTTTTATGATGAGGAGGACAGGTTTCTATTGAGAAGGAGGGTTTACTAGTGTGGGGGAGGGGCTTCTATTGAGGAGGAGGGTTTACTAGTGTGGGGGAGGGGCTTCTATTGAGAAGTAGGGGGTTTCTGATGAGGTGTTTTGTTTTTCTATGAAAAGGAGGAGGGGTACAAGATAAGGAGGAGGAGTTTGAGGTGAAGATAAGGGGTTTCTGATGAGGAGGAGGGCTGTCTCATTAGGAGGAGGGGTTTCTGATAAAGAGGAGGGGTTTCTGATGAGGAGGAGGCGTTCCTGATGAGGAAGAGGGGTGTCTCATTAGGAGGAGGGGTTTCTGATAAGGAGGAGGAGTTTCTGGTGAGGAGGAGGGGTTTCTGATGAGGAGGAGGGCGGTCTCATTAGGAGGAGGGGTTTCTGATGAGGAGGAGGGTGGTCTCATTAGGAGGAGGGGTTTCTGATGAGGAGGAGGGTGGTCTCATTAGGAGAAGGGGTTTCTGATGAGGAGGCGGGGTTTCTGATGATGAGGAGGGTGGTCTCATTAGGAGGAGGGGTTTCTGATGAGGAGGCGGGGTTTCTGATGAGGAGGAGGGTTTTTTATGATAAGGAGGAGGGCGGTCTCATTAGGAGGAGGGGTTTCTGATGACGAGGAGGGTGGTCTCATTAGGAGGAGGGGTTTCTGATGAGGAGGCGGGTTTTTGATTATGAGGAGGGTGGTCTCATTAGGAGGCGGGGTTTCTGATGAGGAGGAGGGTGGTCTCATTAGGAGGCAGGGTTTCTGATGAGGAGGAGGGCGGTCTCATTAGGAGGAGGGGTTTCTGATAAAGAGGAGGAGTTTCTGATGAGGAGGAGGGCGGTCTCATTAGGAGGAGGTGTTTCTTATAAAGAGGAGGAGTTTCTAAATAAGGAAGAGGGCGGTCTCATTAGGAGTAGGGGTTTCTGATGAGGAGGAGGGTGGTCTCATTAGGAGGCGGGGTTTCTGATGAGGAGGAGGGTGGTCTCATTAGGAGGCGGGGTTTCTGATGAGGAAGAGTAAAGTGTTAATCTTCACTGCACGTTGCTTTGTCCTTCATGGACTACGTTTCCCAGACACCTCTGCATCCCTTCTAATCCCTCTCCGGCTCAATCAGTGCTGGAATGTGTAATCTGGATCCGTGCCGCTGGGACACCATTAACTCCTCTGCAGGGTGTCCCATGATGAGATTACCAGTAATCCCACTTCTACATTAAACCGCTGCAGAGCGAGAACAGGCCCTGCGTCCTGAGATGCCCCTCGAAGAAGACATGTGGGTTAGTAGATAAGGAGGTCAAGGGACGGCCTCCTGTCTCCCTTTAGGGTAGAGCTCTCGTCCACAGCAAAAACATGCTGGAAAGGAAACAGCCAAAACAGAGTCACTGCTTCTACAACAGCTGGCTGGAACATAGCTTGGTTAGCAAGTATGCTAACTAGCGCAATGGCTAACCAAAGTTACAGATCACATTCCATTTAAACGCTGAGCTGGACTCCGGTATGCTGAAGTCAATCTGAGAACCGAGCTTTCATGGGAGCAGAGCTGCCATCTCTGACTCGTCTCAGGTGCCAGTGGACCTCCCCATGATAAAGAACACCTGGGCTGCGTCCAGAAACCTCTGTGACGGCTCCTCTCATCCCCGAGGAATTGTGGAGAGGAAAGGAGGAAGAACAGAGAGAATGCGGGGGAGGGGGGGCGGCAGCTGATTCCTTTAAGCATCAACAAATATAAGCCAATCAGAACATTCGGTTAAAGTCCCTCCAAAACCCCTGTGTCCAATCACAGCTGCTTCTTCTATGTCAGTGCTACACTGGTGTTAGAGGTAGCATAGCGCTCCTCCAGCTGACTGGAGAGGAATGATGCCTCCCTGGGCTGAAGGACATGGCAGCAAGGCAGGCTGAAGGACATGGCAGCAAGGATGACATGAGCCGGAGACACCTGGATGGTGGCAGGCCCCCAGGACCTGCTGTCCGAGCAGCATGGTGCATCCCACTCCTTCTGCAATGTTGGCAGGGTGGTTGGCTAAGGCTGAGACTCAGGGCTCCAGCGTACTCGTGCAGCACCCTCCCGCAGTGGCAAGTGATATAGAGAGGGGCTGAGGGAGCACTGAGGACATGGCCAAGAAGCACGTCCCAGGGTCTCTGCTCAGGGAGGATATGTAGCGCCAAGCTATTGGCTGGCATGCTTGGCAGGCACGGCAACTGCGGTAGGACAGACCAAAGCACTGTTTGTTGCACCTTTGAGAAGGCAACAACAGCGCCACCTAGTGGGCTACCAAAGAAGAAGCTCTTCTGCGTCTTCTTATCTCCGGTAGTGGATCCGTGTTGGCGTTCTGGATACAGCACAACCGCTCGCAGGTAATCTACACGCTCTGCCATCCTGGTACTACTGTCTGTGAGGTGCCCTCGCTTGATGTTGACGCCGTATCCTTTGATGTTCCTCAGTTCTAAAAAAAAATTGGTTCAAATGCAGTCTGGTTCCATGGGTAGCATCTCGTCTCCTCCAGAACCTAGACAGCCAGTGAGGAGGAGAACCAGTAGGAGGAAGCAGGGACATTAAGGGTGTCAGGATGTAGCTGTGAAGGAGCACCGGCACTTCATGATCTGGTTGCACTCAGCCGAAGAGAAGGACAGGGAACCCTGTGCAGCCGAAGATGAAGATTCACAGCTAAGCTGGTGTTGTGTTTTGGGAATGTTTTGGGAATTTTGTTGTGCAGCTGTGTAAATAGGTGGTCTTCCTTGCTGTCCCTGCCCCCCAGTGTCCTTTTTACCCAGGCAGCACTCCAGGACCACTAATGCTGTTGTTAGCATAGCGGGGTATTCATCATTGGCATTTGCTGCCTGCCTAATTTCGATTAGCTAGAACGGTGCAGTCCGGACACCGGAGCTCTGAGCGAGGTCATCAGGTACACACCATCTATCATCATGCTTAATGGGCGTTCTGCCAGACTTCTGTAGAGCTTGTCCACCCTGGCGACAGTTGCTATTAAAGAACATGTTAGTGGGCGGGGCCTGCGTGAGTCAGTTCTGCTCTGACTGTTCTATAAAGCTTTATGAATGTAGGATGTGGGTCAGAATGCAGGTGTCAGGTGTGCTTTTGTTTGTGGCTCAACTGAAAAACTGCAGAACAAATTCAGACTGCAGCACCAGGACTGTTATTCATCATCTACAGCAGAGAGAGAGGGGGGGAGGGAGAGAGGGAAAGAGAGAGGAGGAGGGATGTAACAGAGAGAGAGATGGGAGAGAGACAGGGACGAGAAAGAGAGGCAGAGGGAGAGAGAGAGAAAGAAAGGGTGAGAGTGAAAGAAAGAGGGAGAGAGAGGGAGAGAGAATGAAAGGGGGAGGGAGAGGAGGAGAGAGGGAGAGAGAAAGAGAGAGGGAGAATAAGAGGGAGAGAGAGAGAGAGAGAGAGAGAGGAAGAGAGAGGAGAAGGAGAGAGAGAGGGAGAGATGGACGGGGAGAGGCAAAGAGAAAGGAGGAGGGATGTAAAAGAGAGGCAGTGGGAGAGAGAGGAGAGGGAGAGAGAATGAAAGGGGGAGGGAGAAGAGGAGAGAGGGAGAGAGAGAGATGGAGGGGGAGAAAGAAAGAGCGAGAGGAGAGGGAGAGAGAATGAGAGAGCAAGGGGGAGAGAGAGAAAGAGAGGGAGAGGGAGAAAGATAAGGAGAGAGAATGAAAGGGGGAGGGAGAGGAAGACCGGGAGGGAGAGAGAGAAGAAGAAAAAGTAACAGAGAGGAAAGGAGAGAGGGGGAGAGAGAAAGAGAGATAGGGAGAGAGAAGGAGAGGAAAGAGAAAGAGAGGCAATGGGAGAGGGATAGAGAGGAGAGAGAAAGGGAAGGGAGGGAGAGGAAGAGAGAGAGAGAGAGAGAGAGAGAGGCAGAGGGAGAAGGATAGAAAAAAAGAGAGGGAGAGAGAAAGGGGAGGGAGGGAGAGAAAGAGAGGGAAGGAGAGAGAGAGAGAGAAGAAGAAGGAGAAGTAAGAGAGAGGAAAGGAAAGAGAGAAAGGGAGAAGGAGGGAGAGGTAGAGAGCGAAGCAGTGGAGGATGGGAAAGAACGCCAGCTAAAGAGAGAGTGGAGAGAAAGAGCATGAGGTGGGGATGACAGAAGACCCAAAAAAAGAAACAGGGAAAGATGAGGAGAGATAAAAAGGAGAGGGGATGAGAGAGAGGAGAGAGAGAGGGAGGGATGATCGAGAGAGGAGATTATGAGAGCGAGGGTGATGATCTGAGAGAGGCCTGAAGAGAAGAGACTGGGTGGATTGTTGGGGAGGCGAGAGGGGAGAGGGACTCGATGACGAGGTGAGCCGATAGATGGGAATGAGGAGAGGAGAGAGGGGGGTTTTTAGCCCCCCCCCCCCTTGTTGCCGGGGGGGTTTGGGGTGCTTGGGCCTCCTGCAGGGTCAGGAGTGAAGTGAGAGGGGGAGGTACCCTCCATTTTTGAATTATGGAGAGAGTGCAGGGTGGTCCCAGGACTCTGTGAATTACTTGCACTTTGCAGCATTTAATCAATGACCACTCCGGTATATTTCACCCCTCTCTCTCCCTCTCTCCCCCCTATCCCTCTCTCTCTCTCTCCCTCTCTCCCCCCTATCCCTCTCTCTCTCTCTCTCCCTCTGTCTCTCTCTCCCCCTCTCTCTCCCTCTCTCTCTCTCCCCCTCTCTCTCTCTCTGCCTCTCTCTCCCTCTCTCCCTCTCTCCCCCCCCTCTCTCTCTCTCCGTCACGCTCTCTCTCTCTCTCGCTCTCTCTCTCCCTCTCCCTCTCTCTCCCTCTCTCCCTCTCTC
>JAMWET010001600.1:0-17500 GCA_024036415.1 Prochilodus magdalenae
TTTTTTTCCCAGCGTTCTACCAAGGAGGGTGTGAGCCAGACCATCTGAGACGCTGCCTCTGTATCTAAGCAAGAAAGACACGGCTTTCCCCTTACCGGGAATCGAACCCGGGCCGCGGCGGTGATAGCGCCGAATCCCTAGCCACTAGACCACCAGTCCAAGCGGACGACGGACAAAAACCCTTTTTTCAAGGGTTTACAACAGCAGTTCTGTTTAATCTGCGTCTCTCGCTTGAAGCCTCTATTGTCACATGCATGTCCAAGAACTGTCTTCCAAGTTACATTGAGCGTATCTATTTGTGCCTGTTCTCGAGCTGACGATCTTAGCTGCCAAGGGCACAATGATTTCCGCCGGTGCTACAACTGCTACTCTGGATGGTTTTTATTGGTCCTAATTAGGTAATAGAAAGACGTCTCTCCCTCTGGAGAGATTTGGCCTTGTGCCAACCTGCTGTCTCTTAACGGCGTAGGTTGTCAATCCGTCTCGAAGGACGACATTGTTGTAGTTTTACAATGACGTTGATTTTGGCTTTTGCAACCATCTTTCTCTTTAGGCCTCCTGTGGTTGATGTGTATTGCCTTGACGGACAAAACTTTGAATGCTATCTGTTTCAGTGTCATTCTGAACCGAATCACAATAGTAGCTCTTCCCTTCTGCAGCTGTCTCCTCTTCGAATTTCGCTCATGTGGTGTAGCGTGCGAGGAATGTAGATTTACGAATACCAATGCCTTGGGATTTCGCTTGTGTCTTCAAATCGCGGCTCGAAAGGGAACGCTGTGTATTTTTTTTTTCATTCGAGCGTTACATCAAGATTTGAATAAGGAAACACCACCAAGTGGCAGAAGCTCCCTTGTCGGCAGGGTTCCGGTGCACGGCCGATCACATAGGTATATTAAAACCAGTCAGCCATGCTGCTTCAGCGGGGGGGGGAGCTCGGAATTGCCATCCAGCGGTATTTCTGTCAATCGCGTCGGGTGTTACTAAATGCCAACTCATTGTGCGTCAAATAGTTATAATAATGTTATTCCTCACAACAGTAGTCAATGCTTGCTTAACTTTCCCTTGTAAAGACACAACATCCTGTCGTCGTGCAAGTTGTGAGGCTCAGGGCGCTAGGAGTGGCTTGTGTGCCTGCTCCAAGCTGCTTATCGCAAATGCATCCGGGAAACTGGCAGTGCAGAAACTTTTACTATATTACTATTAACTTCACACTGGCGAAATTCTAACTAAAAATTTGAATTAATGTGGGATACTTCTTTAAAGACCGCTCTGTGTCACTCGAAACTGCGGTTGATGTAGAGAGAGATTCTGGAATATCTGATATGAGATGTAGTGCATTTAGGTTGATTCGTTACTGTGTCTCTAACATTCATTCTGCTTTTAGATCTAGTTTTCATTACCACATTAACATATATATTTCCGATCATATGAGTCCGTTGGCTAGACTATGCATCCTGTAGTTAGTGCGGCCCCTGGATTGACACGCTTGTCCAGGACACTTATTTAACGACTGCTGTGTTTCTACCCACGTGTCTCTGAAGTTGCTGAGATGAACGATTAAGCTCATTATGTGAGTGGAATTGAGACCGTAAGTGCACCCGGTACACCTTCATTTTACTACGCCTGAACTGGTCGCACAGGTCTATTTCGGAGTCTCACCTACATGCCTTGCTGGTTCACCAATGGCTAGCTGGAGCACAGACCCCGATTCAAGTGGGTCCTTGGTGATTTAGGGAGGCAGCGCTCCATATTCGTAGGCTTGGCCACATAATACTGGTCTCCCACTAGGAAAGAATAGCAATATTTTTATTTTGAGACCGCATTCGGAAAGATCAGTCATTGTCTGGCGAGGCTGTCATAAAATAGGTTATATTGTTAGCTCGAGATGAGTAGGAAGCCTGCGCAGGTTACTTCTTTTACAAGAGTCAGGAACTCATTCAAGTGAGCACTTAACTAAGTTAAGAGACAACGCGTGGAAGGATCAAGAATGTGTCGAGCCTTGCAAATGACCGGGATTTAATAAACCCAGCGATGTTAACTGTCAAAACAAAGATGCAAATGGCGAGCTTGGCTGGTGAGACAAATAGAGCATCCAGTTCAGCTCAGTAGTTCCTGTAGAGTTTACAGCGTCCGTTGGCTCTGACATTCGTTCACGCTAACAATCACATGGAATACAGAAATGTGTTGAGCTACTGAAATAACCATATTCTCTATCAAAGTGTTACAGGGATAGGTACCAAAAGTTGTGACTGTAGAGTTTGCTTAAGCCATCAAAACTGCGTGGGCAAAAGTGTGTTAACTCCCGTCCGTTCTGAAGCATTTGTTATCCACTGTGAAGCAGGGGTGCTAAGTAAGTTCGCAACCAGCTATACCAATGTTCAAGGCTGGCCTCGATAAAGAATGACCCATCATAAAGTTAAGTTATCACCATACATGTCCCTTAGATGTGTAGCGTCTTGTGATAAAGGTCTCTTGCAAACTATCCTTGCATTGAACGCCAACTCTCTCACTATCATGACACAGTCCGACCCGACTATGTGATCGTGTCGTTGCACATCCTTTCGGGTTTTGAGGGATCCTAAAACATTTGGGTTCAGATTAATGTTAAAGTTCATGGTAGCCAATGTGACACTTTTTATAGGAAAGTCCAACCCACCTTACTCCTATGTTTCAGTCAGAACTCCCATGATTGGCATGGTGGTGTAATCAGCAGCAGCTACATCTTAATCCTCCATCTTTTGAAATCTGCTTATAAGAAGCATCGTCTGTGAGTCATTTTTGAAAGAATTATTAGATATGGTTTGAATAACTCATACTGATATAAGGATAATTGTAAGTTAATAGCATTTCTGTGCCATATAATTTTTCCTCATTATCAGCGAAGTAGGGGCTTATTGACATCATTTGCTATTTCATAGTCAGCTATGTGTACTACTGCATTAATTATGTGGCGAATATATTTGTCTTTTGGGCTCTTAATGTTACAAAGGAAGCTAGTGATTGTCCACAGCAGAACTCGCTGATGTGCTTGGGAGATCTGGGGCTAGCTGTTAAGAGATCTTATTATTGTTTAGGCATATTTTAGTCTATCTAGTGCGAGACTGGGTAGTCAGTGTTCTTAATTTTAGTTTCTTCTGTTCTTTTCCATTTTAAGTTTATGAACACCTAGTTTATTTGCATGCTGTCAGTTTGAATAAATCTACCAAATCTGACCAGTGTGTGATGGGAGTCATCTGTCTGTCTAATTGAAGAAGGGGAACTCTTTAATGAGGGCAGAACACCTCTCAACAGTTAAGTTGCCACATCCTGTGGTTAACTTGCTTTATGCCAAAGTAATGCAGGTCACTACAAACCACGGTAATGCCACAGAATCCGGTGACACAACACATCTCAATTTGGTGACTCTGAAATGGAACAGGAATGTCCTAGACTCTACACACATACACCTGATGAAATTTGGTACCTGTAAGTTGTCCTGAAGTCAATGGAATGGCAATAACCATAACCATATATGTGGTCTATATATATTAACGAGTGTTATGGGTAGTATTCCCTCCCCAATTTTACTTTACATCATTTACACCAGCTTCCTATAAAACCTTTACTCTGAATAAACCATGTACAGAAGCTGAACACAGTTCTAATTTATTTATATAAAAAAATGAATTTGGAATAAAGTCCTTAAACATTTTCCCCCTGTAAATTTGCATTTCAGCTGCTTAGTTGTATTTTGTGAAGAAACTGAATTGAATCTGAGGACAGTTCCAAAAGACAACTCTGAGAAGACTGAGGTGAGTGAACCATCTACCACCTTTTGCATTACATGTCAGAACTAAGGCCAGGCTAGCACCTCATACTAAACACTCCACCACAAGCATAGAAGCTAAGCACACAACCACACATACTGATACTATCCTGTTGTGAATTCTAAAATGCTGTGTTAATGCAGTGTGGTGAGTTTCTGCTATACCTCCAACTTTCATTTCTCCATATTCTGCTTCTCTGTGACCACCCAGACCCTCCACTTCACCACCCACTTTGTATGCATGTCACATGACCATTGGCAATGAAAGAAACACTATTTATTAGGTTTTTTTCCAGTAATTTGGCTTCATTACATCCTTCTTCCACCCCAACCTAGAAACGATTACCCCAAAAACAGACACATTGGCACCTTTGATGGAAAAATGTTTTTATTTACATTAAATGGCTTTTCGTCTTGAGGTAAAGGACTGAACATTTTTTTCATTAATGATTTTTAAGCAGGCAAACATATGTTTCTGAGAATGAGGCTCTGCTCTCTTCACAACCTGTGAAATTATTACAAACAGAATTCAGAAATCTGTAAATGATTATCTCACTACATGCATCTTATTTGTTTATATAGAATTCTGTTTTTTAGCAAAATAAGAGGCAGATAAATGGGTTTTTTGTCTATTTATCATTTTGAATAAAAAGAATGAAGCTGGTGTAAATTAAATAATTTGAGGTCTCCTTGCAAAAAGCAATAAACATGAGCACACTGGCTGTCAACATTTAACGCCTTTCCTCCACACAGTGCAGGTTTCTTGGCTTAGTTTGAGAACAGTATCACCGTGTTTGAGGAGTTTTGACATTCAGAAAGTCATTCACCATCTATAGACCATCTATAGCGTCAGCAGGTTTGTTCTGAGGTCATAATGATGATTTAAACTGCATTTGATAGACTTTTATCCCCATTCAGTTTTAGCTATTGGCTTGGAGGCTTTCTCCAATAGATGTTCTTGGTGAAAAGTCATGGGTCAGAGGTCACCTGGAGATGAAGGCCAAGAATGGGACCACAGTGGCCACCAGCGTAGCAGAAACAGTCACAGCAGATCCGCACTCCATAGCATTCTCCTATATACACACATATACCATAACACACACACACACACACACACACACACACACACACACACATTAGAAGACTTTCCAGTTCATTGATTCCAGGGTGAGGGTGAAGGGTGAGGTAAATCGTCAGGGTGAGGGATAAGGATAGAGGATGAAGGTGAGGCAGATGGTCAGGAGAGGGGTAAGGATGGAGGTTAAAGAGTGAGGTGAGGGGTGGAGGTTAAAGGGTTGGGGTACGAGTGGGGGTGAATAGTGAGGGGAAAAAGTGGAGTGAAGGGTGAGGATGAGGGTGAGGGTACAGGGGAAGTATGTGAATGAAGGGTGAAGTGTGAGAATGAGGAAGGGTTAGAATAAGGATGAGTGTAGTGAAACGGTAGTTGTGAGGGGTGAAAGGGGTGTAAGTACTGGATGAAGTGTGCGGGTAAGGGGTAAAAGGTGAGGCTGAAGGATGAGGATAAGAACACACACACACACACACACACACACAGTACCTCCGGATGGAAAGGGTGGCAGGAGTCTGGGCGTTTGCGGTCCTTCTGAAACTTGAGCCTTTCACACTTGAGAGATTCATTGTGTGTTTAGAGGTTAAGGCCAGTGAGAACACAGAGGGTTAGGGTTACTGGCTGTCAAACCTAACCCTCACCCTCCACACAGTGCAGGTTTCTTGGCTTAGTTTGAGAACAGTATCACCGTGTTTGAGGAGTTTTGACATTCAGAAAGTCATTCACCATCTATAGACCATCTATAGACTGCTACCCCAACACGACTACACCACTAAAGACTGCTACTGATTTCTAGCTCCACTACCTCACAAGACCGTTGCACCGCACTTTAACTCTAGCCTGTATACTTCAACATCCAGGTGTGTTTTTGTTCTTATTTATCTATATATATTATTTATCTATACTAAACATCTGTACCAAGCAATTCAGCTGTTACCTGAGCACTGAGCTGCTATTCTCCCACCTGCACTGTACACTATATATACTGTTTACAACCTCATACTTACTGTTGCTGCTCTTACTTTTTGCACTGTTTACTGGAACTGTTTGCACACATTGTTTTTGTCTGTTGTCTGTTTGTCTTCGCACTACACTTTAACTGCACTGGAGAAGGAGCCTGCTGACTGTGTTTCGTCATACTGTACAACCCTGTATTGGTATAATGACAAAGTTGAATTGAATTGGATTGAATAGCGTCAGCAGGTTTGTTCTGAGGTCATAATGATGATTTAAACTGCATTTGATAGACTTTTATCCCCCATTCAGTTATAGATGTGCTTGGTGGAAAGTCATGGGTCAGAGGTCACCTGGAGATAAAGGCCAAGAGTGGGACCACAGGGGAGAACAGAGAACGCTAAACAACCTGAACGCATATTGTACACATATGCGTGTGTGCGTATGTGTGTGTGAGTGTGAGTGTGCGTGTGTGTGCAAGTGTGTGTGTATGTGTGAGTATGTGTGCGTGTGTGTGTATGTGTGTGAGTGTGTGCGCGCGTGCATGTGAGTGTGTTTGTGTATGTGTATGTGCAAGTGTGTGTGTGTGCGTGTGAGTGTGCTTGTGTGCGCGTGTGTGTATGTATGTGCGTGCGTGAGTGTGTGTGTATGTGTGTGTGCGTGCGTGAGTGTGTATGTGTGTGTGCGTGCGTGAGTGTGTATGTGTGTGTGTGCGCGTGCGTGAGTGTGTATGTGTGTTTGTGTATGTGTGTGTGTATGTGCGAGTGCAAGTGTGTGCGTGTGTGTGTGTGTGTGTGTGTGTGTGTGTGTGCATGTGTATGCGTATGTGTGTGTGCGTGCGTTTGTGTGCGCGTGTATGTGCGTGTATGTGTATGTGAGTGTGTGTGTGTGTGTATGCGTATGTGTTTGTGTGTGTATCTGTGTATGTATATGTGTGTGTGCGTGTATGTGTGTATGTGTGTGTGTATATGTGTGTGCGTGTGCGTGCATGTGTGTGCGTGCATGCGTGCGTGCGTGTGATCGCGCGTGTGCGTGTGATCGCATGTGTGTGTGTGTGTGTGTGTGTGCGTGTGATCGCATGTGTGTGTGTGCGTGTGATCGTGCGCGCGCGTGTGTGTGTGTGTGTGTGTGTGAGAGAGATCGCGTGTGTGTGTGTGAGAGAGATCGCGTGTGTGTGTGTGATCGCGCGCGCGTGTGTGTGTGTGTGTGTGTGTGTGTGTGTGTGTGTGTGTGTGTGTTATCGCGTGTGTGCGTGCGTGCGTGTGAACGCGCGCGTGTGTGTGATGTAAATATGGTGTTGGCGCCACACTTGCGTGCACTGTATGATTTGATTAACTATGAACTCCACTGGAAGGATATAGATGATCTCGATTGGCTCCATTGTGACTGGAGGGGCAGAACTGCAGTCACACTTGTTCTCCACAACCACCATGAAGAGGTTACTGCTGGGAATCTGCTGAATAACAAATGTTCTGAACAAGAGAGAGAGACAAGAGGGTGGTAGAGGGAGGGGGGGCAGGGAGTGGGGGGGGATAGAGATGTGGAGAAGGTAAATAATCAGGAGACAATCTGCTGATCACCATTAGAGATCCTGATCATTTAATTCACTCCAGAAAAGGTCACTCGTTACTCTTCAGTGACACAGCATCACTCTGTTAAAGTGTGAGACTGTTAGACTGGAGTGTGAGCTTACCCACTGGAGTGTTCAGACCTTAAACACTCATTACTCTGCTTCAGTAGCTCACTGCAATCACAAACAGCTGATCAGATCTAAACAGAAGCTGCTTAACAAAGTAAAAGTTCAAAATTGCCAGAACTAAAACTAATAAACAGAACTCTGTTAATATACCAGTAATAAACAGAACTCGGTTAATATACCAGTAATAAACAGAACTCGGTTAATATACCAGTAATAAACAGAACTCGGTTAATAAACCAGTAATAAACAGAACTCGGTTAATATACCAGTAATAAACAGAACTCGGTTAATATACCAGTAATAAACAGAACTCGGTTAATAAACCAGTAATAAACAGAACTCTGTTAATATACCAGTAATAAACAGAACTCGGTTAATATACCAGTAATAAACAGAACTCGGTTAATAAACCAGTAATAAACAGAACTCTGTTAATATACCAGTAATAAACAGAACTCTGTTAATATACCAGTAATAAACAGAACTCTGTTAATAAACTAGTAATAAACAGAACTCTGTTAATAAACCAGTAATAAACAGAACTCTGTTAATAAACCAGTAATAAACAGAACTCTGTTAATATACCAGTAATAAACAGAACTCTGTTAATAAACTAGTAATAACAGAACTCTGTTAATAAACCAGTAATAAACAGAACTCTGTTAATAAACCAGTAATAAACAGAACTCTGTTAATAAACCAGTAATAAACAGAACTCTGTTAATATACCAGTAATAAACAGAACTCTGTTAATATACCAGTAATAAACAGAACTCTGTTAATATACCAGTAATAAACAGAACTCGGTTAATAAACCAGTAATAAACAGAACTCGGTTAATAAACCAGTAATAAACAGAACTCTGTTAATATACCAGTAATAAACAGAACTCGGTTAATATACCAGTAATAAACAGAACTCGGTTAATATACCAGTAATAAACAGAACTCTGTTAATATACCAGTAATAAACAGAACTCGGTTAATAAACCAGTAATAAACAGAACTCGGTTAATATACCAGTAATAAACAGAACTCGGTTAATATACCAGTAATAAACAGAACTCTGTTAATATACCAGTAATAAACAGAACTCGGTTAATAAACCAGTAATAAACAGAACTCGGTTAATATACCAGTAATAAACAGAACTCGGTTAATATACCAGTAATAAACAGAACTCGGTTAATATACCAGTAATAAACAGAACTCTGTTAATATACCAGTAATAAACAGAACTCTGTTAATAAACCAGTAATAAACAGAACTCGGTTAATATACCAGTAATAAACAGAACTCTGTTAATAAACCAGTAATAAACAGAACTCTGTTAATATACCAGTAATAAACAGAACTCGGTTAATAAACCAGTAATAAACAGAACTCGGTTAATATACCAGTAATAAACAGAACTCTGTTAATATACCAGTAATAAACAGAACTCGGTTAATAAACCAGTAATAAACAGAACTCTGTTAATATACCAGTAATAAACAGAACTCGGTTAATAAACCAGTAATAAACAGAACTCTGTTAATATACCAGTAATAAACAGAACTCGGTTAATATACCAGTAATAAACAGAACTCGGTTAATATACCAGTAATAAACAGAACTCTGTTAATATACCAGTAATAAACAGAACTCTGTTAATATACCAGTAATAAACAGAACTCGGTTAATATACCAGTAATAAACAGAACTCTGTTAATAAACCAGTAATAAACAGAACTCTGTTAATATACCAGTAATAAACAGAACTCGGTTAATAAACCAGTAATAAACAGAACTCGGTTAATATACCAGTAATAAACAGAACTCTGTTAATATACCAGTAATAAACAGAACTCGGTTAATAAACCAGTAATAAACAGAACTCTGTTAATATACCAGTAATAAACAGAACTCTGTTAATATACCAGTAATAAACAGAACTCGGTTAATATACCAGTAATAAACAGAACTCTGTTAATAAACCAGTAATAAACAGAACTCTGTTAATATACCAGTAATAAACAGAACTCGGTTAATAAACCA
Source organism: Prochilodus magdalenae (assembly GCA_024036415.1). NCBI lineage: Eukaryota > Metazoa > Chordata > Actinopteri > Characiformes > Prochilodontidae > Prochilodus > Prochilodus magdalenae. The sequence goes on from JAMWET010001600.1 coordinate 9,564, forward strand.
GTAATAAACAGAACTCGGTTAATATACCAGTAATAAACAGAACTCTGTTAATATACCAGTAATAAACAGAACTCGGTTAATAAACCAGTAATAAACAGAACTCTGTTAATATACCAGTAATAAACAGAACTCGGTTAATATACCAGTAATAAACAGAACTCTGTTAATATACCAGTAATAAACAGAACTCTGTTAATATACCAGTAATAAACAGAACTCGGTTAATAAACCAGTAATAAACAGAACTCGGTTAATATACCAGTAATAAACAGAACTCTGTTAATATACCAGTAATAAACAGAACTCAGTCAGGTACAGGCCACTCCATATCACTCACAATGGAGACCTGATCACAGAACTCCGACACATCCATACAACTAACACACACCTAATACACATATAACTACACACCTAGAAACCACACAGACCCTGACTGCACAGTGTACTGCACACTCAGACGGTGCGGAGACATCCACACCGTTTCTCCTAGGTCTATCTTCTCAGATAGATATGATGATGATGCTAGATGATGATGATGTTGTTATTGTATGATGATTAGAACCAAACATGCAGCACAGATCCACAGATTCACCAACACACCTAATACAGCCTTCACAGTCAATGCTGCCAGTCGTCTCCTTAATTGTGCGCTCAGAGACGAAGGCTGGATACTCTGTGTCACACGGAACCATCATGGTCCTCCGCGGAGCTCTCTCAGCTGAAACACACAGAAATGCCCAGTAACATGACTGTCCTGAACACAAGCAGAACCAAACCAAAATGTTAGTTTGTTTATAAACACATTTATGAAGATTTATCATAGTCACCTTTAGCGGTGGAGTCCACGTGCCACCAGCTGTAGAAGTTAAACTCCAGCAGAAATCTGTGATCAACAAAACCTTCATCTTAAGATTTGATCCAGCAGGACATTTCAGTAAGGTTCTATAAGAGAACGTTGAACTAAATGTGCTAAGCAAAAGCTAGTGTTCCTCACATGATGAGTTCACCAAGGAGCCATTTCACAGCAGCAAAGGGCTGAAAGAGAACAGAGGGAAGAGTTCTGGAGCCTACAATAAACATTCACATCAGAACTATAATATACCATGTACACCAGAACAAACTCCACATATTCTCAACCATAATCATACAAGAACTTTTCACCGCTGTATAGTATAAACAATGTAATTCAATCCAGTAATGCACTAGATACTAGTGTACCGATATACATTCTCTACGCAGCAAGTCATACGGTCAGTAACTGGGTCAGGGAAGCATTGCACAGGGTCCTTAGGATCAATCCCTCCACCAGTAACGGAGTTCGAAATAGTTTTGACCCAACATGTACTTATTTCAATCCATTCATGGTGGAGGGATACATGCTGCAGGGCGCTGGGAGGTCAATAGTCCCCCAAAGGAACTTAGTATTTCCAGGTTTTCCAGATTTTCATCATCAACATTCTTAAATATGGAAACATGTCTCTGAACTCTGGCTCCTATCACCACCACAGTACAGACCTCAGACACTTCTGTTCCTCTACAATGCTCCAATTTTGAAGGAAGGTGGAAATCCCCTTCAAGGTATCTCACTACAGTTCTGTTCAGTAGTGCGTTTAGATCATGTGACCACATCATTTTACTCACGTCCAGCAGAGTGTGGGCGCTGTCACTGCTACCTGCATACTCTTTACACAGAGCCTGATAATCATACAGCGTGATCCTGCCACACAAACACACACGCACAAATACACAGACGCACACGCGTAACATACATACACACCCGTTACCTTACTGGCCTAATATATATATCGTTGCCGTCCAATGAAAAACATGTATCTCCATTTTTGTTGATTTTTACTTTTATGCATCATTTGAACAAAACAGCTGCTGTTGACACTGGGTAAAAATCTCACGATGAATCGACCAAAAGAAATGGCCCAAAACTCCATGGAATGACGTCTGGTTCCATTGACTTACATTATTATTCAGTTTGGATTTTGGCCTCCCCTGTAAAGTTGCCATTTTGGAGATACTTGTTTTTCTTTGGACAGCGACGATATATATATGTATAAACTATTTATTATTGGAACACATACAGACAGACTTGGTCATTCACCTTTTAAATGAGCCCATTAAAAGCAATTTGTTCATGACCACTCCCTCCACCTCTCCAAAGAACAAACCTGTCTGAAGGCGGAGCAGAAACAGAAGGCGATTATCAGCCTGCTTATTATTTCATCAAATGGAAACTTACACTGGAACGATTAGCACTGTCCAACCACCCACAGCTTCAAACCACACACGCTGTGATCTAATCTCAGACTTGGTCCTGCGGCTTCTCACACATACTCTACATATATACACATAGAGACCGAGACAGCCGAGTGTGGAAGATTAGGTACCCAGTTCACATGAAGCTAACTGGTGTAATGCACACTAGACGTTTAAATCCAGTGCTAAAACCTGCCCTAGCTGATGGACTAGGCTTGGGCAGATTTTACAGAGCTATAAAAATACAGTGTGGCAGATCTTCAGAAGGGCAGTCATCTGCCTGATTACTGCCGGATATACTTTTACTGTCGTTACTTTCCATGCACTGATACATTACATCACACAGTGCGGGGCAGCTCTGCTCTCACGCGGTAAATACAGTCCAACCGACACTAACTGAAACGAGGTGTGGAGTGTGCACCAATAACAATGCCAGGATGCAAAATTTATGGAATTTCATATGAAGTGTTCAGACAGAGATGAAGGTCAGGATGACAGGACTAAATGTCACAACTCCTGCACATTCCAGAGCAGACTGACCTGGGAGTAATCCTCAGACACCAGAATGAAGCCGTTGTTGTCGACGAGGTAGCACTTAATGTCCTGATAGAATAGCAAGAGACAGAGAGAGAGAGAGGCCGTATGAATCCAACAAAAACCCTGACCACCTAAAAACCCTGACCACCTAAAAACCCTGACCACCTAAATACCCTGGCCAGCTAAAAACCCGGGCCAGCTAAAAACCCTGACCACCTAAAAACCCTGGCCAGCTAAAAACCCTGACCACCTAAAAACCCTGGCCAGCTAAAAACCCTGGCCAGCTAAAAACCCTGACCACCTAAAAACCCTGACCACCTAAAAACCCTGACCACCTAAAAACCCGGGCCAGCTAAAAAAAGGGAGCAGGAGAGAAGGGAAGACAGAAAGCAGTAAAAATAGAGACACACACAGATGGAGAGAAAGAGAGAGAGAGAGAGACATAGATGGGGAGAGAGAGAGAGAGAGAGAGAGAGAGAGACAGAGACAGAGAGAGACAGAGACAGACAGAGAGAGGTGGGGGAGGGGTGTTACCTCATTATCACAGCTAATGGTACATTTCCCATCCAGAGTGTTGCACTGTGAAGTAGAGAGAGTAGATTTAATAGATTGGCATAAAGGGTGAGGGTGGAGATAAAAGGTAAGCGTGGGAGTGAGGGTAGGGATGAGGTGTAAGGGTGACAGGTGGGGGTGTGGGTAAGGGGTGAGGGTGAGGGTAAGGGTCGGGTTAAGGGGTGAGGGTGAGGGGTAGGGCTGAGGGTAGGGGGTGAGATGTAAAGGTAACGGTGAGGGTGACAGGTGGGGGTAGTGGGTGGGGTGTCGGGTGACGTGTGGAGGTGCCTGTGACTGGGTAACTGATGTATGCAGTCTGATTGTATACGTTACTGTGTGTAATTTGCCTGGTGTGCTGGCAGCTGTGGCGGATCGCTGGTCTGTACTGTATTATACGTCATGTAGTTAAATGTGCTATTAACCCCACGGAGCTCCTGGCTGTCCTGCACTGTGGAAGCTTGGCCTGCGTCCTGCTGACCCGTCTGATGACCCAGCAACGTAATTACTGACTAATCAGACATTTATTATTCTACTCTACAAACACTGTACGCTCCTTTCCTGCGCTGTCCTGTATCTGGTGTTGACCCGAGGAGGATGGGTTCCCCTTTTGAGTCTTGGTTCCTCTCGAGGTTTCTTCCTTCCTAACTGAGGGAGGTTCTCCTTGCCACTGTGGCCCTCGGCTTGCTCAGTGGGGGCTCGAACACCAGATTTTTTGTAAAGCTGCTTTGTGACACATCTGTTGTAAAAAGCGCGATATAAATAAATGTTGACTTCACTATTATGTCCTTTATCAGGGTCACCTGTCGACTGGCTGTCCAAAACTTCCTTTGAAAGAATTCCAATTTCATCTGAATCCCAACAGCTGCGGAGAAACACACAGCACAACATTAACAAACAAATGAAGGAGCTGCTCTAATTTCATAACAGTTCGGAATCTTTACTCATCGGCTTATCATCACTTATCTGTAAAAGCAGGAAATGACCCTGACCTGCTGCTATAGGGGACTTCCTGTCATCCAGGAGCTGAACAGCAGTGCTGGCCAAAACCACACTTTTATTCTCGCGTGCTGAAATACACACACACACACCTTTAACACCACGTGTGCAGTCACCTACGACAGTTCAACCACCCTCAATCCCATTACAGTATTGTGGTGAAAATGAGAGAACACGTTCTCCGCACGGCCTGTTCAGCTCCTTTCAGCCATTTATCTGCCAAATTTAACAACATGATAAAAACAGCACGATAAAAACACATAGATAAAATATACTACAAATAAATACATGAATAATAAATAAAATGTGCACAAGTGCCTCTAGATGGCACCAAATCTACAGCCATGAAAAAATGTTGGAAGCAGAGGTGTCCATTAATCAGGTACACATCTTTTACCCCTAACATAAAGAACGAATTACTGAATATAAGATTCTTCAATGGATACAGAACAGTACTGTCTGGAAAAAGATATCACTGGGGCTTCACTGGGGCTTCACTGGGGGTTCACTGGGGGTTCACCGGGGGTTCACCGGGGGTTCACCGGGGGTTCACTGGGGCTTCACTGGGGCTTCACTGGGGCTTCACTGGGGGTTCACTGGGGGTTCACTGGGGCTTCACTGGGGCTTCACTGGGGCTTTACTGAGGGTTCACTGGGGCTTCACTGGGGCTTCACTGGGGATTCACTGGGGATTCACTGGGGCTTCACTGAGGGTTCACTGGGGGTTCACTGGGGCTTCACTGGGGGTTCACCGGGGGTTCACTGAGGGTTCACTGGGGATTCAGTGGGGGTTCACCGGGGGTTCACCGGGGGTTCACCGGGGGTTCACTGGGGATTCACTGGGGCTTCACTGAGGGTTCACTGGGGATTCACTGGGGGTTCACTGGGGCTTCACTGAGGGTTCACTGAGAGTTCACTGGGGCTTCACTGGGGGTTCACTGGGGGTTCACTGCGGGTTCCCTGGGGGTTCACAGAGGGTTCACAGAGGGTTCACTGAGGGTTTACTGGGGGTTCACTGGGGTTCACTGGGTTATTACTGACGTATTGCTGAAGTATGGCTGAGGCATCAGTGAAGATTAGGTCTGGGTGTTTGTGTTGTACCTGAACTGAAAGGTATGGAGTAGACGAAGGTGCCTGGAACCTGTTCAGCTGCTCTTTTATACCACAGTGGAAAGTGATCAGCATTAAACCCCCCTTCATTATCCTCCGCCATTAGCAGGTCCCTCAGAGCACACACACACACAAACCACTACTTAACATTTCATATGTAATGTGTCATGTGTGTTTTATATTGAGATTTCATTTCGTTTTTATTTTAAAATGTTATCATAATTCATTTACTGGACAGTGACTGGAAACTCTGGTGGGACTCACTTATTGGTCAGCTGTTCTGGGGCGACAAACAGATTGGTTCTAGAGAGGCCAGTGCGAGTTCCCAGGAAAGCAATCTCCACTCCTTTATCTGGGTTTCTGTTCACATAACAAACTTACATTCAACCCTTTACAGCAGCAGTGTTCAGTAGTTCAGCAGTGTTCAACTTGACTTTACTATGTTTGGGGTTTCCTTCCCTGAGATGATTACAATAAAGAGAGATGGCCGCTCACTTACTCTGACTTGTTGAGAGCAAGTCCAGTCCAGTAAGCCTCAAGTGGTGCGGTCACTACAGCGTCAAACAGAACCTGCTGTATTAGCTCTCTGTCACCTACAGCAAGCCACAAGGGACACTTACAAATCCCAGTACAACAAGATACATCAACTCATAATGAGGACCATGTTCAAGTCACTGAGGCGGTTCGTTTACAGCAAAGAAAAAAAAACACATCCTGCGACATCACTGGGACCAAAGACAAACCGGACACAGTAACAATCATGTTCTCTGAAAAACGTTCCAAAGCTGAATGAAAGGTTCTGAAGGTTGTTTTTGCTCAGTTTGTGTCTTTTAGATTAACGTGTTTGGAATAGTAAGAACCAGTGTTGGTGCAGTAATACAGTCCCTAACGCAGCACTGCTCTGAATCAGCATTCCTAAACCCCTATACTGGATATCAGTATGTTCCAGAACAGACTGTACGGTTCTGTTACTGGTCTATAAAAGTCTGAATGGTGTATAACCAGCATGTATACCTGAGCAGAGCTCTCAGATCACCAGGAGCCAGTCAGTTAGTCATGCCTAAGGTAAAGACTAAACATGCAGAAGCAGCGTGTAGATACTACACTGTTCTTAAATGGAGAGCATTAGAAGAACCCTGGTACTAGATACTTTTAAAACCAGATCAAAATTGTTCATGTTTAAGCAGAATGATTGTTTTACAAGTCAGTCATGGTAATGGTGTATATAATCGTTTTTAGAATTCTAGTCTGGGTTTAGAACAATGTTTAGAATCGTGTTTATGAACAGGTGATTTATCATGGTGTTTTATAATCATGTTTAGAATCCTGTTTTAATCGTGTTTATTAACGTGTTTATGATTGTGTTTTATAATCTGGGTTAATAATCATGTTTATTAAATTGCATTCTGGGTAAATGTAGTAACTCAGACACATATTAACGTTCTTGTGGGTCACTCACATTTGAGGTGTGGTTTGCGGCCAGTCAGGTAGAGCTTGATGGCCTGAATTTGTGTCAGGTAACGATGTTCATGATGCTCATCTGTGTTGCAGTAGGTCCTGCAGGTCCAAACATTGCCAGGGCATACAGATCACATTCACCAGCGTAAAAAAGGCCAAGTATCAAATTAAACAGCCATTAATCTGTACAGCCGGATCTGGATCAGTGAAATGTGTCTGCAGCTGTGACGACACATCCTCTAATACTTTATATTCATCTGTAATATTTACACATCTGCAGCTCACATGGTGTATTTTCATTCATTCATATGAAGTGCTTTACCATTCATGTGCCAGAGCCACATCCGGCTGCTCGAGATCACGGAGACCTGCAGAAAACACATTTTAATCAGCATTTCATTTACTAACGAGTTACTGCTGGAGTGTTCAGCTGTGAGTGTGTTCCAGAACAAAGGGTGAGTGAGTGAGTGAGTGAGTGAGTGAGTGAGTGAGTGAGTGAGTGAGTGAGTGAGTGAGTGAGTGAGTGGGTGAGTGAGTGAGTGAGTGAGTGAGTGAGTGAGTGAGTGAGTGAGTGGGTGAGTGAGTGGGTGGGTGAGTGGGTGGGTGAGTGAGTGAGTGAGTGAGTGAGTGAGTGAGTGAGTGAGTGAGTGGGTGAGTGGGTGAGTGGGTGAGTGAGTGAGTGAGTGAGTGAGTGAGTGGGTGAGTGAGTGAGTGAGTGAGTGAGTGAGTGAGTGAGTGAGTGAGTGAGTGAGTGGGTGAGTGGGTGAGTGAGTGGGTGGGTATTTGAGAGAGGGAATGAAAGGAAGAAGTGAGTAAGTAAGTGTAGAACAGACTGAGGAAATGAGACACAGAACAGCACTGAGCAGAACACAGAACAGCACTGAGCAGAACACAGAACAGCACTGAGCAGAACACAGAACAGCACTGAGCAGAACACAGAACAACACTGAGCAGAACACAGAACAACACTGAGCAGAACACAGAACAGCACTGAGCAGAACACAGAACAACACTGAG
>JAMWET010001600.1:22500-35000 GCA_024036415.1 Prochilodus magdalenae
GCTACAATTAATTACAGAAATCTCTAAATGTAATCATTTTGCAATATTTCATTCATATTTCATAAATATTACACACAGTCCAAAACCTGCAGCAGTCCAGCCGCGGTAGGCTAGATCCGCAACCGCGTCATGAGGAGAGATGTGCAGTTACAGAGACAGCTGCAGGTGAAGCCGGTGTTTCCACAGGACAGGGTAATACACCACTAACACACTCACTAGTGTGAGCAGCTCTGGTGGACTTCTGGTGTTCACTGATGGGGGACGCTACCTTGTGTTTAGGGACGGTCTTCATCAGCTCCTGGATGGGAATATCTGTTCCAGCCACACCCAGAAGAATTCCCTGATTTTTCTGAAAGGGACAGCAAGGATATATCCACTGACAAACACCTTAACACTAACTCTAACTACCTTAACACTAACTATCTTAACACTGACCACCTTAACACTTTCCCCACTGTGGGATCAGTAAAGGATTATCTTAGCTTAGCTTAGCTTAACACTAACCCTGGTTCTTCTGAGAAAGACAGCAAAGACATATCTACTGACATACCCCTTAACACTAACACTAACTACCTTAACACTACCCATCTTTATACTGACACTAATCCTAACTACATTAACACTAACCCTGACTGCCTTAACACTAACATTAATTACCATGGAGTGCATTAACAGGTTTTGTCCCCACAGTGTGATATGAACCTAACGCCCTCCCAGCCCCCACCCCCCAACACACACACACACACACACACACACTCGCAGAGACACACACACACTCTCACTCTCTCACACACACACACACACACACACACACAAACACACTCACACACTCGCAGAGACACACACACACTCTCACTCTCTCACACACACACACACACACACCAACACACACACACTCACACACACACACACACACACTCGCAGAGACACACACACACTCTCACTCTCTCACACACACACACACACACACACACACACACACACACACACACACACACACACAAACACACTCACACACTCGCAGACACACACACACTCTCACTCTCACACACACACACACACACACCAACACACACACACTCGCAGACACACACACACTCTCACTCTCACACACACACACCAACACAAACACACTCACACACACACACTCGCAGACACACACACACTCTCACTCTCACACACACACCAACACACACACACACTCGCAGAGACACACACACACTCTCACTCTCTCACACACACACACACACACACACCAACACACACACACAAACACACTCACACACTCGCAGACACACACACACTCTCACTCTCACACACACACACACACACACACCAACACACACACACTCGCAGACACACACACACTCTCACTCTCACACACACACACTCACACACAAACACACTCACACACACACACTCGCAGACACACACACACTCTCACTCTCACACACACACACACACACACACACACACACACACACACACAAACACACTCACACACTCGCAGACACACACACACACTCTCACTCTCACACACACACACACACACACACACTCACACACACACACACACACACTCTCACACACACACACACACTCACTCACTCGCACACTCTGCCTCACACACACACTCTCACACACACACACACAAACACACTCACACACATCACACATCACACACACAGTCACACACACACACACACACACACACACACACTCGCACACACACACACACACTCTCACTCTCTCACACACACACACACACACACACACACACTCGCAGACACACACACACTCTCACTCTCACACACACACACACACACACACACACACACACACACTCGCAGACACACACACACTCTCACTCTCTCACTCTCACACACACACACACCAACAAACACACTCACACACACACACACTCGCAGACACACACACACACAAACACACACACACACCAAAACACAGACACACACTTACACACACCCACACACTCACCCACCCACACACACACACACACACCAACACACACTTACTGTCTCATTCTTAGTGCTGAAAACCGGCATGGCCACCGTGGTCATCGGGTTTGGACCTTTGTTTGCTCCAAGCTGAAAAGAGAGAGATAAAGAGAGAGAGAGAGAGAGAGAGAGATACAGAGAAAGAGAGAGATACAGAGAAAGAGAGAGAGAGAGAGAGAGAGAGAGAGAGAGAGAGATAGAGAGAGAGAGATACAGAGAAAGAGAGAGAGAGAGAGAGGGAAAGAGAGAGAGAAAGAAAGGGAGAGAGGGAGAGAGAAAGGGAGAGAGAGAGGGAGAGAGAGATACAGAGAAAGAAAGAGAGAGAGAGAGAGAGAGAGAGAGAGAAAGGGAGAGAGGGAGAGAGAAAGGGAGAGAGAGAGAGAGGGAGATAGAGATACAGAGAAAGAAAGAGAGAGCGAAAGAGAGAAAGGGAAAGAGGGAGAGAGAGAGAGGGAGAGAGAGATACAGAGAAAGAAAGAGAGAGAGAGAGAGAGAGAGAGAGAGAGAGAGAGAGAGAGAGAGAGGGAGAGAGAGAGAGGGAGAGAGAGAAAGGGCACTTCTTATGCTTCCATACAATCACTCTCTCCTCCTCCTTTCTCTCTCTTCCTCTTATCCCTCTCTGTCTCCCATCACCCCCCCAACCCTCTGTCTGTCTGTCTCTCTCTTTCTCCTAATCTCTGCTCTTTCTGTCTTTTTGTGTCTGTCTCTCTCTCCACCCCATTTCTCTCTCACCCACTCTATCTCTCTCCTCCTCCTCTCTCTGTCTCTGTCTCTCTCCTCCTCCTCTCTGTCTCTTTCTCTCTCTCCTCCTCCTCTTTCTCTCTCCCTCCTCCTCTCTTTCTCAACAACAACAATGATAATAACACTTTTAAATATTTACATAAAAAGAACAAATAACCAGAAAAAACAACAGAAGAAAAACACGGAGACGGAGAGAATCAAAGTAATACCTGAAATATAAATATATTGGTTAATGTTCTGCTTGATGATTTTGATGATATTTGATAACTCATCATATCGTACAGTTTATAGACTCGATTCTTATTCACCTGTAATCTTTGATCAGAATTTAATGACTTTCATTTTTGATGATGTCATCCTGCACCAGCGTTTAGAGTAAATCCTAGCATCCACTAACATGGTGCTCCACAGTTCTGACCTATCAGTAAAGCTCAGTTCAGTCCCAGAGCACGAGGAAGCTCTCTGTTCCCACTCTCTGCACTACAGCAGGTCAGACGTAAGTGGAACTGAATTAGCCTACAGAATTCCCCAGAGTGCATTCTGGGAAGTGACCTTCTCCTTTTCGTTCACCCCTTCATCCTTCTTCCCCCCTTTCTTTTCCTCTCTCTCTGTCCCCCCTCTTTCTCCCCCTCCGCTGGCCTCTCTGCTCTGGTGTCAGGTTTATTACGGCTTTAGGAGATAAAGGCTGATGATCCACAGGGTGATGAATGGTGTGTCTCGCTGGCCCAGATACAATGACATGCACTCTGGAGAACCACACTCAAACGCCTGTGTGTGAGAGATAGAGTGTATATGGATGACTGTAAGCACTGGACACTCAGGTGCACATGTATGATAGTGTGGGTATAAGGTATATACGGAGTGAGGGAACGTGGAGGCTGAGTGTGTGTGTGTGTGTGTGTGTGTGTGTGTGTGTGTGTGTGTGTGTGTGTGTGTGTGTGTGTGTGTGTGTGTGTGTGTGTGTGTGTGTGTGTGTGTGTGTGTGTGTGTGTGTGTGTGTGTGTGTGTGTGTGTGTGTGTGTGTGTGTGTGTGTGTGTGTGTATGTGTGTGAGTGTGTGTGGGACAGCCTGTGTTTCAGCATACTTGCATTCAGTGTGCTAAAGCCCCTCGTCTCACCCCACCCCACCCCACTCCAATCCAATCGCATCTACGACTAATAGCAATATCAAGTACAGAGAACATCTTTCTGAGTGGTGTTTATTTGATGGTGGGTAATGACTCCTTTAGAGGGCGGTGGTGAGTGGTGTTTATTTGATGGTTGGTAATGACTCCTTTAGAGGGCGGTGGTGAGTGGTGTTTATTTGATGGTTGGTAATGACTCCTTTAGAGGGCGGTGGTGAGTGGTGTTTATTTGATGGTTGGTAATGACTCCTTTAGAGGGCGGTGGTGAGTGGTGTTTATTTGATGGTTGGTAATGACTCCTTTAGAGGGCGGTGGTGAGTGGTGTTTATTTGATGGTTGGTAATGACTCCTTTAGAGGGCGGTGGTGAGTGGTGTTTATTTGATGGTGGGTAATGACTCCTTTAGAGGGTGGTGGTGAGTGGTGTTTATGTTGGGTAATGACTCTTTCAGAGGGCGGTGGTGAGTGGTGTTTATTTGATGGTGGGTAATGACTCCTTTAGAGGGTGGTGGTGAGTGGTGTTTATTTGATGGTGGGTAATGACTCCTTTAGAGGGTGGTGGTGAGTGGTGTTTATTTTATGTTGGGTAATGACTCTTTCAGAGGGTGGTGGTGAGTGGTGTTTATTTGATGGTGGGTAATGACTCCTTTAGAGGGTGGTGGTGAGTGGTGTTTATTTTATGTTGGGTAATGACTCTTTCAGAGGGCGGTGGTGAGTGGTGTTTATTTGATGGTGGGTAATGACTCCTTTAGAGGGTGGTGGTGAGTGGTGTTTATTTTATGTTGGGTAATGACTCTTTCAGAGGGCGGTGGTGAGTGGTGTTTATTTGATGGTTGGTAATGACTCCTTTAGAGGGTGGTGGTGAGTGGTGTTTATTTGATGGTGGGTAATGACTCCTTTAGAGGGTGGTGGTGAGTGGTGTTTATTTGATGGTTGGTAATAACTCCTTTAGAGGGCGGTGGTGAGTGATGTGTGTTTATTTGGTGGTTGATAATGACTCCTTTAGAGGGCGGTGGTGAGTGGTGTGTGATATTTGATGGTTGGCAATGACTCCTTTAGAGGGCGGTGGTGAGTGGTGTTTATTTGATGGTTGGTAATGACTCCTTTTGAGGGTGGTGGTGAGTGGTGTTTATTTGACAGTTGATAATGACTCCTTTAGAGGGTGGTGGTGAGTGGTGTTTATTTTATGTTGGGTAATGACTCTTTCAGAGGGCGGTGGTGAGTGGGGTTTATTTGATGGTGGGTAATGACTCCTTTAGAGGGTGGTGGTGAGTGGTGTTTATTTTATGTTGGGTAATGACTCCTTTAGAGGGTGGTGGTGAGTGGTGTTTATTTGATGGTGGGTAATGACTCCTTTAGAGGGTGGTGGTGAGTGGTGTTTATTTTATGTTGGGTAATGACTCTTTCAGAGGGCAGTGGTGAGTGGTGTTTATTTTATGTTGGGTAATGACTCTTTCAGAGGGCGGTGGTGAGTGGTGTTTATTTGATGGTGGGTAATGACTCCTTTAGAGGGTGGTGGTGAGTGGTGTTTATTTTATGTTGGGTAATGACTCTTTCAGAGGGCGGTGGTGAGTGGTGTTTATTTGATGGTGGGTAATGACTCCTTTAGAGGGTGGTGGTGAGTGGTGTGTGTTTATTTGGTGGTTGATAATGACTCCTTTAGAGGGCGGTGGTGAGTGGTGTGTGATATTTGATGGTTGGCAATGACTCCTTTAGAGGGCGGTGGTGAGTGGTGTTTATTTGATGGTTGGTAATGACTCCTTTTGAGGGTGGTGGTGAGTGGTGTTTATTTTATGTTGGGTAATGACTCTTTCAGAGGGCGGTGGTGAGTGGTGTTTATTTGATGGTGGGTAATGACTCCTTTAGAGGGCGGTGGTGAGTGATGTGTGTTTATTTGGTGGTTGATAATGACTCCTTTAGAGGGCGGTGGTGAGTGGTGTGTGATATTTGATGGTTGGCAATGACTCCTTTAGAGGGCGGTGGTGAGTGGTGTTTATTTGATGGTTGGTAATGACTCCTTTTGAGGGTGGTGGTGAGTGGTGTTTATTTGACAGTTGATAATGACTCCTTTAGAGGGTGGTGGTGAGTGGTGTTTATTTTATGTTGGGTAATGACTCTTTCAGAGGGCGGTGGTGAGTGGGGTTTATTTGATGGTGGGTAATGACTCCTTTAGAGGGTGGTGGTGAGTGGTGTTTATTTTATGTTGGGTAATGACTCCTTTAGAGGGTGGTGGTGAGTGGTGTTTATTTGATGGTGGGTAATGACTCCTTTAGAGGGTGGTGGTGAGTGGTGTTTATTTTATGTTGGGTAATGACTCTTTCAGAGGGCGGTGGTGAGTGGTGTTTATTTTATGTTGGGTAATGACTCTTTCAGAGGGCGGTGGTGAGTGGTGTTTATTTGATGGTGGGTAATGACTCCTTTAGAGGGTGGTGGTGAGTGGTGTTTATTTTATGTTGGGTAATGACTCTTTCAGAGGGCGGTGGTGAGTGGTGTTTATTTGATGGTGGGTAATGACTCCTTTAGAGGGTGGTGGTGAGTGGTGTTTATTTTATGTTGGGTAATGACTACTTTAGAGGGTGGTGGTGAGTGGTGTTTATTTGATGGTTGGTAATGACTCCTTTAGAAGGCGGTGGTGAGTGGTGTTTATTTTATGTTGGGTAATGACTCCTTTAGAGGGCAGTGGTGAGTGGTGTTTGTGATGGTTGGTAATGACTCCTTTAGAGGACGGTGGTGAGTGATGTTTATTTGATGGTTGGTAATGACTCCTTTAGAGGGTGGTGGTGAGTGGTGTTTATTTTATGTTGGGTAATGACTCCTGTAGAGGGTGGTGGTGAGTGGTGTTTATTTGATGGTGGGTAATGACTCCTTTAGAGGGCGGTGGTGAGTGGTGTGTGATATTTGATGGTTGGCAATGACTCCTTTAGAGGGTGGTGGTGAGTGGTGTGTGATATTTGATGGTTGGCAATGACTCCTTTAAAGGGCGGTGGTGAGTGGTGTTTATTTGATGGTGGGTAATGACTCCTTTAGAGGGCAGTGGTGAGTGGTGTTTATTTGATGGTTGGTAATGACTCCTTTAAAGGGCGGTGGTGAGTGGTGTTTATTTGATGGTGGGTAATGACTCCTTTACAGGGCAGTGGTGAGTGGTGTGTGATATTTGATGGCTGGTAATGACTCCTTTAGAGGGTGGTGGTGAGTGGTGTTTATTTGATGGCTGGTAACGACTCCTTTAGAGGGCAGTGGTGAGTGGTGTTTATTTGATGGTGGGTAGTGACTCCTTTAGAGGGTGGTGGTGAGTGGTGTTTATTTGATAGTTGGTAATGACTGCTTTAGAGGGCGGTGGTGAGTGGTGTTTGTGATGGTTGGTAATGACTCCTTTACAGGGCGGTGGTGAGTGGTGTTTATTTGATGGTTGGTAATGACTCCTTTAGAGAGTGGGGGTGATGACTCCTTTAGAGGGCGGTGGTGAGTGGTGTTTATTTGATGGTGGGTAATGACTCCTTTAAAGGGCAGTGGTGAGTGGTGTTTATTTGATAGTTGGTAATGACTCCTTTAAAGGGTGGGGGTGATGACTCCTTTAGAGGGCGGTGGTGAGTAGTGTTTATTTGATATTGGGTAATGACTCCTTTAGAGGGCGATGGTGAGTGGTGTTTATTTGATGGCTGGTAATGACTCCTTTAGAGGGTGGGTGTGATGACTCCTTTAGAGGGCGGTGGTGAGTCATGTGTTTTTATTAGACTCCTTCAGTGAGTGGTCGGTTTGATGGTGTATATGATGCTTTGTTATATAATGATAGATTTGGTTGTCACTTTTACCTTAATCCTAATCCCTTAACAATAACCCTGAAACATTTTGTATTGTAATTTAATAATGGAATTAAACATTGCATTTCAAATCTATGGCAATTTAATTAATTACTGACATTTGCAGCTTCCCCATTGTAGAATCATTTACAGTCATGTGTATTTGTGTTCTATTAGTGTTGCCAATCTGTGATCTCGTACACAGTCAACATTAGAATCAGGTAGTACATGTGTGTGCAGCATAGTTGGTGGAATGTGTTAGGAAGGGAGACTGTGCAGGTGTGTTTCTGTGGGAGAGAATGAAGAAACTGGAACTGCAGGATAAGCTTTACCTTATGAGCCTGAGCGAGCTACGGAGAGTAAAAAGCAAAGCGTCATGTTACAGTAAGAGTCATTGTGTAAACAGTAAACAAGCACTTTCTATTCCATCTACAGACAGCAGAGGGTGAAGCTGTGCGTCAGATGGAGGAGTGAAGATCAGAGCTAATGAAGCTGCTAATGCACAATCACTCACACACAGTGAGGAGGAGCAGAGCGGCATGCCGCTACACACAGCACATTATACACACTCCAACACACATGCACATTACACACAGCACTGCAGCATCATCATAACAAACACCGGAATACACAAAACAGATTACTGCAGATCACTTAGGATCTTCTCAATCAGCACAAAAACATTCACCATGAATTCTTCAAATACCAATACACAGATCAAAAACTATAAACAAGTTCTATATTTCTCACAAACACACATAATATTCACCCCACACACTCACACATATACACACACACATATACACAAATACATACACACAAATACACACACACACACACACACACTAGCACACATATACACTCACACACACATATACACACACACACAAAACTCACACACATACAAATACACGTACACATACACACACACACACACACACACACTAGCACACATATACACACACAAATACATACACACAAATACACACTCACATATACACACACAAACACATACACAACTCACACATATACATATACACACTCACATATACACACAAATACATACACACAAATACACACACATATATACACACACACACACACATATACACTTACACACACACACACACATATACACACACACACTAGCACACATATACACTCACACACACACATATACACACACACACAAATACACGCACACATATACACACAAATACATACACACAAATACACGCACACATATACACACAAATACACACACATACACAACTCACACATATACACGCACACATATACACACAAATACACACACATACACAACTCACACATATACACACAAATACACACACACACTAGCACACATACACTCACACACATACACACACACACTAGCACACATATACACTCACACACACATATACACACATACACACTAGCACACATATACACACAAATACACACACACACAACTCACACATATAAACACTCACATATACACACAAATACACACACACACTCACACATATACACACTAGCACACATATACACACACACAAATACACGCACACATATACACACACAAACACATACACAACTCACACATATACATATACACACTCACATATACACGCAAATACATACACACAAATACACACACACACTAGCACACATACACACATCTCACACACATACAAATACACGCACACATATACACTCACACATACACTAGCACACATATACACACAAATACACACACATACACAACTCACACATATACACGCACACATACCACACTCCAACAGATATACACGCACACACACACACACACTTATACACATACTCACACACACACACACACACACACACACGCACACACACACACACACAAATACACATGAACTCAAATATAAACCCACAAATACACACTGATGTATTTATGTACTGTACAATAATATTTACAGTTATTATATAGTACAGACGGTGAGAAAATGTAAACAATGCTGAGCTGTAATTAGGAATGCATGATCAGACTTAGGTCTGTTTATTTATTTATGCCAAATTCTGCCTTGACCATATGACGTATATGATCGCTGTGTTAAATGCTACTGTTGGACCTGCACCAGAACATCATAATTGCATAATGATAATATAATTATATATAATAATTATATAATTATATATGATATAATACGTAAAAATACTGCTGCTGGAAACACACACACAGTCTGAGCCAACATTCAACTGTAAAAATGTCCGTCCGTGCAGAAATGAGAATCAGAATCACAGAAAGTTCCTGATCAGTGCATCTCCGGCTGTGATGATGAAAACACACAGACTCAGTGCAGCGTCTACTCACAGCACTGTCCACATACGCCTCCGTCCACACCGTGTCGTGCTCATGATCAATGACTTTTGGTCGGCTCATGACGTGCAGATACCTCATCACATTCTCCTGAACATCAGCCAGTGTGGAAATCTGACTGAAATAACCTGCAGACACACAGACGTCTTAAACACAACATACGCCCACAGATTATACATCCTATATACACCTAATATACACATTTACACCATATACACTATATATACACATACACACATTATACATCCTATATACACCTAATATACACATTTACACTATATACACTTTATATACACATACACACATTATACATCCTATATACCCCTAATATACACATTTACACCATATACACTTTATATACACATACACACATTATACATCCTATATACCCCTAATATACACATTTACACCATATACACTTTATATACACATACACACATTATACATCCTATATACCCCTAATATACACATTTACACCATATACACTTTATATACACATACACACATTATACATCCTATATACACCTAATATACACATTTACACCATATACACTTTATATACACATACACACATTATACATCCTATATACACCTAATATACACATTTACACCATATATACTATATATACACATACACACATTATACGTCCTATATACCCCTAATATACACATTTACTCCATATACACTATATATACACATACACACATTATACGTCCTATATACCCCTAATATACACATTTACACCATATACACTTTATATACACATACACACATTATACATCCTATATACACCTAATATACACATTTACACCATATACACTTTATATACACATACACACATTATACATCCTATATACACCTAATATACACATTTACACCATATACACTTTATATACACATACACACATTATACATCCTATATACACCTAATATAGACATTTACACCATATACACTTTATATACACATACACACATTATACATCCTATATACACATTTACACCATATACACTTTATATACACATACACACATTATACAAGCTGTATATACCTAATATACACATTTACACTATATATACTTTATATACACATTTACACTATACACACTATATATACACACATATACACGCTATATACACTATATATACACATACAGACTTTATATACACATACACACTATAGACACTATATACACATACACACAATATGCACTTTATATATACACATACACCCAACAAAAACACTAAACAGTAAACAAACACTAAACAAATACACAATTAACAGTAACACAGTAAAGAAAAATATAGAGTAACCAGACACACCGTAAACAAATATTGTCTCTGTGGTACATTATTTATATATATATATATATATATATATATATATATATATATATATATATATGTATGTATGTATATATATCTTATACTGCACTGGAAGTGGAGCCTGACTGTGTTTTGTTATACTGTACAACGTTAAACTGAATGGAATTTAAATGAAAATACAGTAAACTAAAACTCTAAACAAATATACAGTAAATAAACACGGTGCGGTGGTATATAGTGTATGTATATATTATACAGGCTGATTCACTATTTAAACTGTTCTCTGTGTGGTAAAGGCTCCAGGTGCTGAATCAGGCAGTGTGTGAGTGTGTGTGTGTGTGTGTGTGTCCGTCCAGTCGTCCGTGACGGAGGCACATGGGAGTGATCAGCACGGCAGCTGGGGGACCGAAGCTGACAGGAAGAGTGATTTAGGCTCACTTGACCTTTGATCCCAGCGTGTCAGCCCTGCAGTTTCCCACGCGCCAATTCAGCAACCTATAAACTTACAAAGCTGCTCCGCAGCGGGCGTCTCCGAAAACACGCAGCACAATACTGCACCTACTGAGCGCCGCCAAGGACCCTGAACCTAATACAGGGTTAATGCAGCACAAGCGGTTTTTAAACGCCCTGCATCATTTCACCCTCTATAAACAGCGTTAGAACCTGAAGCTGTGACATTCAGCCCCTACATTTAATCTAAGCCTATAAACACAGTGTTTCTGTGATGTCACTAAAACCTGTGCATTCAGTCTACAACAGTGTAGCCCCGCCCATTCACTCTGAAGGAATAAGCACCCAATCAGAACAAAGTCCATTTACATATAAAACAGTGATTATAAAAACTTGTGTACGTCGCCAGAGCAGCTACATACACAGAAATCAGTGCACTCAAATTAGACACGGGGGATGGGTACCTTCATTTACATTACATTCATTTACATATTTAGTATACGTTACAGAAGTGTGAGGTAAACGTGTGTGGACCTTTATTAGCGCATGCCATCCACTTCAGGTTATCAGCGAAGGCTGACTCTCGTCCAATCAGATACGGGAATATTCGCACCTGAGTGGAGAGAAAACATGTTTACCATCCCCCCATTTCTCTGTCTGCATGCCCTCCATATCACCCTC
>JAMWET010001600.1:40000-45000 GCA_024036415.1 Prochilodus magdalenae
CAACAATCACCACAATCACCATCCTAACCACTACCACCCCAACAATCACCACCACAATCACCATCCTAATCACCACCACCCCAACAATCACCACAACCACCACCACAATCACCCTCCTAATCACTACCCCCCCAACAATCATCATCCTAATCACCACCACCCCAACAATCACCACAATCACCATCCTAACCACTACCACCCCAACAATCACCACCACAATCACCATCCTAATCACCACCACCCCAACAATCACCACAACCACCACCACAATCACCATCCTAACCACTACCACCCCAACAATCACTATCCTACTCACCACCATCCCAACACTCACCACAACCACCACCACAATCACCATCCTAGCCAAAACCACCCCAACAATCACCACCACAATCACCATCCTAACCAATACCAGCCCAACAATCATCACCATCACTACCACCACCACCACAATCATCATCCTAAACACTACCACCCCAACAATCATCATCACCATCACTACCACCACGACAATCAACATCCTAACAACTACCACCCCAAAAATCACCATCACCATCACTACCACCGTCCTAACCACTAACACCCCAACAATCACCACCACAATCACTATCCTAATCACCACCACCCCAGCAATCACCACAATCACCATCCTAACCACTACCCACCCAACAATCATCATCCTAATCACCACCACCCCAACAATCACCACAATCACCACCGCAATCACTAACCTAATCACCACCCCCACCAACAATCACCATCCTAAACACAACCACCCCAACAATCACCATCCTAGAAACCACTGTACCCCCCCAACGAATCACCATCCCTAACACCATCACCCAACAATCACCACAACCACCACCGCAATCACCATCCTAACCACTACCACCCCAACAATCACTATCCCAATCACCACCATCCCAAAAATCACCACAACCACCACCACAATCACCATCCTAACCAATACCACCCCAACAATCACCACCACAATCACCATCCTAACAACTACCATCACCATCACTACCCACCAACACAGATCATCATTTCATCCTACCAATCACCATTCCCACCCCAAACAAATCACCATCCCACTCCCCACCCCAACAATCACCATCCTATTCACCACCACCCCAACAATCACCACAACCACCACCGCAATCACCATCCTAACCACTACCACCCCAACAATCACTATCCCAATCACCACCATCCCAAAAATCACCACAACCACCACCACAATCACCATCCTAACCAATACCACCCCAACAATCACCACCACAATCACCATCCTAACAACTACCACCCCAACAATCATCATCCTAATCACCACCACCCCAACAATCACCATCACTACCACCCCAACAATCCCCATCCTAATCACCACCACCCCAACAATCACCACAACCACCACCACAATCACCATCCTAACCACTACCACCCCAACAATCACTATCCTAATCACCACCATCCCAACAATCACCACAACCACCACCACAATCACCATCCTAACCAATACCACCCCAACAATCACCACCACAATCACCATCCTAACCACTACCACCCCAACAATCACCATCACAAACACTATCCTAATCCCCACCACCCCAACAATCACCACAACCACCACCACAATCACCATCCTAACCAATACCACCCCAACAATCACCACCACAATCACCACCACCCCAACAATCACCACAACCACCACCACAATCACCATCCTAACCACTACCACCCCAACAATCACCATCCTAACCACTACCACCCCAACAATCACCATCACAAACACTATCCTAATCCCCACCACCCCAACAATCACCACAACCACCACCACAATCACCATCCTAACCAATACCACCCCAACAATCACCACCACAATCACCATCCTAACCACTACCACCCCAACAATCACATCACCATCACTACCACCACCATCACAATCACCATCCTAATCACTACCACCTCAACAATCACCATCACTACCACCACGACAAACACCATCCTAATCACCACCACCCCAACAATCACCATCACTACCACCATGACAATTACCATCCTAACCACTACCAACTCAACAATCACCATCACTACCACCACCACGACAACTACCATCCTAACCATTACCACCCCAACAATCACCACCACAAACACTATCCTAATCACCACCACCCCAACAATCACCACAACCACCACCACAATCACCATCCTAACCACTACCACCCCAACAATCACCACCACAATCACCATCCTAACCACTACCACCCCAACAATCACCATCACCATCACTACCACCACGACAATCACCATCCTAACCACTACCACCCCAACAATCACCATCACCACACCACCACAATCACCATCCTAACCACTACCACCCCAACAATCACCATCACCAACAGTACCACCACAATCACCATCCTAATCACTACCACCCCAACAATCACCATCACCACACCACCACAATCACCATCCTAATCACCACCAAACCCACACTTAACCCCACACCATCTTAATCAACACTATCATTATCACCTTCACGATCACATCACAATCACCACAAACACTATGATCATCACCACCACAATCATCATCATAATCATCTACACTATTAAAATCACCACCATGATCACCACGACCATAATCATGATCACTACAATCACCATAAAGATCAACACCATCATTGTCACCTTCATGATCACCATCATCACCACCACAACCACCCTCATTTTTACCATGGTCACAACCACCACCCCAACAATCACCATCACCACCACAATTACTATCCCAATCACCACCACCCCAACAATCACCATCACCACCACCACCAGAATCACCATCCTAATCACCACCACCCCTACAATCACCATCACCACCGCCATGATCCCACCACCACAATCACCATCCTAATCAGCACCAAACCCACGATCACCATCACCATCACCACCACCATGATCGTGATCACCACCACCATAATCACCACCACCCCCACGATCACCACCAACATGATCATGATCACACCACAACAACCACCATCCTGATCACCACCACCATGATCATGATCACACCATCACAATTACCATCCTGATCACCACCACAATCATCATAATCATCTACACTATTAAAATCACCACCACCATAATCATGATCACTACAATCACCATAAAGATCAACACCATCATTGTCACCTTCATGATCACCACCACAATAACCACCACAATTACCACCATGAGCGCCACCAGGATTTTTCTTTTCCTTTACTTGTTCCTCTCCTGTCTTCCTTCGCTTATCCACTGTAAATATCACATTTCTATTTCTGCCTCTGTTCTTGTTCTCCATCTTGCTCTATCCCCCTTTCCCTCCTTCACCCCCCCCCCCACCCAGCACTCAGCGCCTGGTCTGAGGAAAGAGAGATAAGAGAGTGAGTGACCGCTATCTCTTCTCCATTGTGCTTTGCCTTCTCACCGCCTGCTAATCAGCAGTTTTAATTACGGCTATTAATCACAGTGTGGGATAGACGCGTCGCAGAGCGGGGGGCGCACACGGGACCCCGGCAGAGTGTTACAAAGACACAAACACAAAACACACTGCACATTCTACATACACACACAATGCACTGTACCTTCCACACACACACACACACACTGCACATTCTACATACACACACAACACACTGCAAATTCTACACACACACAAAACAGAGTCTACACACACACTGCACATTCTACATACACACACAATGCACTGCACATTCTACACACACACACACTCTACACACACACCGCATTCTACATACACACACAACGCACTGCACATTCTACACAATCACACACACACAACACACTCTACACACACACACACACACACACAACACACATTGCCCATACACACACACAACAAATTCGCAAATTCTACACACACACACACTCTATACACACACCGCACATTCTACATACACACACATTGCCCATTCTACACACACACACACACACACACAACACACTGCACATTCTACACACACTGCACATTCTACACACACAACACACTCTACACACAGACACACTGCACATTCTACACACATTCTATACACTCACACTGAACATACTACTCACTCACACACACAACACATTCTACACACTCACATACACACACAACACACACACACATTCTATACACTTACACTGAACATACTACTCACTCACACACACACAACACATTCTACACACTCACATACACACACAACACACACACACGGCACATTCTACACACACACTCACACACACAGACACACTTTCACACACACTGCACATTCTACACTTTCTACACACTCACATGAACACTGCACATTGTACATAATATATTATTGCTGATGTGTTACATTAAAAATATTGTGTTAGGAGGAGAGGAGAGAAGTAACAGGGGAGAAAGTAAACAGGAGAGAGTAAACAGAGGAAAGATGGAACAAAGGAAGGAGTGAACAGGCAAGAGAGGAAACAGAGGGGAGTGTAAATGTCGAGAGAGTGAACAGAGGAAACAGTGAATGAGGAAAGAGTGAACAGAGGAGAGGGTGAAGGGGAGAGAGTGAATAGAGGAGAGGGTGAAGGAGAGAGAGTGAATAGAGGAGAGGGTGAAGGAGAGAGAGTGAACAGAGGAGAGGGTGAAGGGGAGAGAGTGAACAGAGGAAACAGTGAATGAGGAAAGAGTGAACAGAGGAGAGGGTGAAGGGGAGAGAGTGAATAGAGGAGTGGGTGAAGGAGAGAGAGTGAACAGAGGAGAGGGTGAAGGGGAGAGAGTGAACAGAAGAGAGGGTGAAGAGGAGAGAGTGAACAGAGGAGAGGGTGAAGGGGAGAGAGTGCACAGAGGAGAGGGTGAAGAGGAGAGAGTGCACAGAGGAGAGGGTGAAGGGGAGAGAGTGAACAGAGGAGATGGCGAAGGGGAGAGAGTGACCAGAGGAGGAGAGGGTGGAGGGGAGAGAGTGCACAGAGGAGAGGGTGAAGGGG
>JAMWET010001600.1:50000-62500 GCA_024036415.1 Prochilodus magdalenae
GAGTCACACCGAGTCACACTCATTCACACCGAGTCACACCGAGTCACACTCATTCATACCGAGTCACACCGAGTCACACCGAGTTACACTCATTCATACCGAGTCACACCGAGTCACACTCATTCATACCGAGTCACACCGAGTCACACCGAGTCACACTCATTCATACCGAGTCACACCGAGTCACACCAAGTCACACTCATTCATACCGAGTCACACTCAGTCACACCTAGTCACAGATAACACAGATGATAGTGACCAGTCATACTGATCACACCTAGCACCAAAACCTCCTCACATACTGGCTCTCACCATTTCCTGTTACGGCAGTCAAACGAAATCACTCCGTGTTCATCCGGATGCCATTTCACACCTGCAAGAAAATAAAACAACAGAATGAAAATCTGTCATGACTTTTAATGTTTCATGTTTATAAAAATGTAAAAAAACAGACCTGTACCAGTACTGTTACCATAGCGACAGTGAAAATCACAGTAATTATCTGTACTTAAAAATGCAGACCTTTTTATAAAGGGTTACGTCCAGACATAAGAACCTGAACGTCAAAATACAGGTTAATCAGATTAACACCAGAACCAGTCAAATACTACCACACACACACATACACACACTTACAACCACACACACACACTCTCTCCAATACACACTTACAACCACACACACACACTCTCTCCAATACACACTTACAACCACACACACACACACTCTCCAATACACACTTACAACCACACACACACACTCTCTCCAATACACACTTACAACCACACACACACACTCTCTCCAATACACACTTACAACCACACACACACACACTCTCCAATACACACTTACAACCACACACACACACTCTCTCCACTACACACTTACAACCACACACACACGTATACTCACACACACTCGCGCCAATACACACACACACACTCGCTCCAATACACACTTACAACCACACACACACGTACACCCACACACAAACTCTCTCTAATACACACACACACACACACTCGCTCCAATACACACTTACAACCACACACACACGTACACCCACACACACTTACAGCCTCACACAAACTCTCTCAAATACACACTTACACCCACACAAAGAACACACCCTCTACAGTACACTGAAGAGACACTTACAGATACACACACTGTCTCCAGAACACACACACTTACAGCCTCACACAATCTCCAATACACAGTTACACCCACACACACACTTACACCCACACACACTCTCTCTCCAACACACACTTACACCCTCACACACTCTCTCTCCAATACACACACACTCTCTCAATACACACACACACTTACAGCCTCACACAATCTCCAATACACAGTTACACACACACTTACACCCACACACACTCTCTCTCCAATACACACACACACTTACACCCACACACACTCTCTCTCCAATACACACACACACACTTACACCCTCACACACACTCTCTCCAATGCACACACTCTCCAATACACACTTACAACCACACACACACTCTCTCAATACACACACACACTTACACCCACACACACTTACAGCCTTACACAATCTCCAATACACAGTTACACCCACACACACACTTACATTCACACACACTCTTTACAATACACACACACTTACACCCACACACACTCTCTCCAATACAAACACACACTCTCTCCAATACACACTTACAACCACACACAAACACCCACACATGCACTTTCTCTCCAACACACACACACACATTTACATCCACACACATACACTCTCTCTCAAACACACACACACATTTACACCCACACACATACACTCTCTCTCCAACACACACACACACACACATTACACCCACACACTCTCTCCAATACTCACACCTTACACCCACACACATACACTCTCTCTCTCGAACACACACACATATTTACACCCACACACATACACTCTCTCTCAAACACACACACACATTTACACCCACACACTCTCTCCAATACTCACACATTACACCCACACACGCACTCTCTCCAATACTCACACAGTACACCCACACACGCACTCTCTCTCCAAAACACACACACATTTACACCCACACACACACACACACTCTCTCTCCAACACGCAGACACATTTACACCCACACACATACACTCTCTCTCCAACACACACACACATTACACCCACACACTCTCTCCAATACTCACACACATTACACAAACACACACATTACACCCACACACATACACTCTCTCTCCAACACACACACATATTTACACCCACACACATACACTCTCTCTCCAACACACACACACATTTACACCCACACACATACACTCTCTCTCCAACACACACACACATTACACCCACACACATACACTCTCTCTCCAACACACTCACACATTACAGCCACACACGCACTCTCTCTTCAATACACACACACATTTACACCCACACACATACACTCTCTCTCCAACACACACACACATTTACACCCACACACATACACTCTCTCTCCAACACACACACACATTACACCCACACACATACACTCTCTCTCCAACACACTCACACATTACAGCCACACACGCACTCTCTCTTCAATACACACACACACATTTACACCCACACACATACACTCTCTCTCCAACACACACATACATTTACACCCACACACATATACTCTCTCTCCAACACACACACACATTTACACCCACACACTCTCTCCAATACTCACACCTTACACCCACACACGCACTCTCTCTCCAACACACACACATATTTACACCCACACACATACACTCTCTCTCCAACATACACACACATTTACACCCACACACATACACTCTCTCTCCAACACACACACACATTACACCCACACACATACACTCTCTCTCCAACACACACACACATTACAGCCACACACGCACTCTCTCTTCAATACACACACACATTTACACCCACACACATACACTCTCTCTCCAACACACTCACACATTTACACCCACACACATACACTCTCTCTCCAACACACACACATATTTACACCCACACACATACACTCTCTCTCCAACACACACACACATTTACACCCACACACATACACTCTCTCTCCAACACACACACACATTTACACCCACACACATACACTCTCTCTCCAACACACACACACATTTACACCCACACACATACACTCTCTCTCCAACACACACACACACATTTACACCCACACACACACACACTCTCTCTCCAACACGCAGACACATTTACACCCACACACATACACTCTCTCTCCAACACACACACACACATTACACCCACACACTCTCTCCAATACTCACACCTTACACCCACACACGCACTCTCTCTCCAACACACACACATATTTACACCCACACACATACACTCTCTCTCCAACACACACACACATTTACACCCACACACATACACTCTCTCTCCAACACAAAAACACATTACACCCACACACATACACTCTCTCTCCAACACACTCACACATTACAGCCACACACGCACTCTCTCTTCAATACACATACACATTTACACCCACACACATACACTCTCTCTCCAACACACACACACATTTACACCCACACACATACACTCTCTCTCCAACACACACACACATTTACACCCACACACTCTCTCCAATACTCACACCTTACACCCACACACGCACTCTCTCTCCAACACACACACATATTTACACCCACACACATACACTCTCTCTCCAACATACACACACATTTACACCCACACACATACACTCTCTCTCCAACACACACACACATTTACACCCACACACATACACTCTCTCTCCAACACACACACATATTTACACCCACACACATACACTCTCTCTCCAACACACTCACACATTACAGCCACACACGCACTCTCTCTTCAATACACACACACATTTACACCCACACACATACACTCTCTCTCCAACACACACACACATTTACACCCACACACATACACTCTCTCTCCAACACACACACATATTTACACCCACACACATACACTCTCTCTCCAACACACTCACACATTACAGCCACACACGCACTCTCTCCAGTACACAAAAACACACAAACACTCACAGCCAGAGAGTGCTTCCTCACCTGGATACTGTCTGAAGAACCCTTTAGCACTTCCAAAGTACTGCCAGATAAGAGATGGATCCCTCTCAAAGTTATCTACAAAAACTTTATTTAAAGCCTCTGACCAGTACACACCGTTCACTATATCAGGATCTGAAAGAGAGAGAGACAGAGAGAGAGAGATGTCTTTTAACACCATCATTAGTTGACCTTTGACCTTAATTTCACTTTAATTTGCCACACAAGAAGCACACCCACTAAATCACCTCCTTCTCTTTCTTCCTATAATGGACTTCAATTCCCCATTCACCACTTCAACATACACAATACCAGAACAATACACACACACATACACACCGGCACACACACACCCACACCCACACACACCCGCACACACACACACCCGCACACATAGACACAGACACACACACACATACTCTACACACACACACACACTCTATTCGCACAGTCTGGAACATTGCTGCTGTCACTGTGTTTACGATGTTTATGCTACCTCAGTAACTGCTGTTTTTGTAAATATTGTTTTATGTCTTTTATGGGACAACCCTGTGGGGGTCCTGACTATTGAGGAACAGGGTAATACAGAGAAACAGATGGACTACAGTCTCAAACTGTACAACTACAGAGTGTCCGGTATGGAGCTGACAAGGCAGGTTGATACAAGGAGGTTTATATATACAGGTGTATACAGACACTTAGGAACCAGACTCGGTCTCTCCAGCTCACCTTTATTGTACATGTTGGTGGGCACCTGCACCACACTGAGGCTGAGGTTGACAGACAGGTTGTTGAAGTGGTCATTTGGCTCCAGGATAAACTCTCCACCCAGCTCCACACTGTTACCATCCTCGTCCACTTCATTAATCAGAACTGCGTTAAAGTATTCATACTGCACACACACCCACACACACACACACACACACACACACACACACAGATTATTGTTTGGATGATAAGTCTAACTCAGAAACTGAGTTCTTTAACTTCAGGGTTAGGGTTATGGTTCAGTAGTGTTTGTTAGGGTTCATTAAGGTTTGTTAGAGTTCAGGAGTGTTTGTTAGGGTTCAGTATTGTTTGTGAGGGTTCAATAGGGTTTGTTAGGGTTCAGTAGAGTTTATTAGGGTTCTGTACTGTTTAATAGAGTTCAGTAGTATAAGGGTTCAGTAGGGTTTGTTAGGGTTCAGTAGTGTAAGGGTTCAGTAGGGTTTGTTAGGGTTCAGTAGTGTAAGGGTTCAGTAGGGTTTGTTAGGGTTCAGTAGTGTAAGGGTTCAGTAGGGTTTGTTAGGGTTCTGTACTGTTTGATAGGGTTTAGTAGTGTAAGGGTTCAGTAGGGTTTGTTAGGGTTCCGTAGGGTTTGTTAGGGTTCTGTACTGTTTGATAGGGTTTAGTAGTGTAAGGGTTCAGTAGGGTTTGTTAGGGTTCAGTAGGGTTTGTTAGGGTTCAGTAGTGTTTGTTAGGGTTCAGTAGTGTAAGGGTTCAGTAGGGTTTGTTAGGGTTCTGTACTGTTTGATAGGGTTTAGTAGTGTAAGGGTTCCGTAGGGTTTGTTAGGGTTCAGTAGTGTTTACAAAGGCTTAGGCTGTGCTCTTCTTATTTTGGATCAAGATAAAAGACATGATCAGTCGCAAAGCAGTACAGATGATAAACCAACAGAACAGAATGAAATAGGAAGAGACTTGGAGGTGAGAGAAGGAGAAAGGAGAAGCAGACATAAGAGAGGAAAATGGAAGAGAGAAGACATGGTTAGAGGAGAAGAGAAAGAGAGGGAGGGATAAAGGCGGAGAGAAGAAAGCATGCTAGAATTAGAGGAGGGAGGTGAGAGGAGAAGAGAGGAGGCAGGGTTAGAGGAGCTGTATAGAAGGGTAAGTGGGGGTGGTGCCATCAGCCTGAAGCCCAGCAATGACAGCTCATCCCACGGCTGGGCGACTCCTTGAGCAGAGAGACGTGCGGATTCAGCAGATCTGCTCTGCACAAGCACACACGCAGACACATACACACATCACACACACCACACACACCACACAAACATGCAGACAAACACACACCACACACACACACCACACAAACATGCAGACAAACACACACCACACACACACACCACACAAACATGCAGACAAACACACACCACACACACACACCACACAAACATGTAGACAAACACACACCAAATACACACACACCACACACCACACACACCACACAAACACACAGACAAACACACACCACACACACACACACAGCACACACACCACACACACACACCACACACACCACACACACACACCACACAAACATGCAGACAAACACACACCACACACACACACCACACAAACATGCAGACAAAGACACACCACACACACACACACCACACAAACATGCAGACAAACACACACCACACACAC
Source organism: Prochilodus magdalenae (assembly GCA_024036415.1). Classification (NCBI taxonomy): domain Eukaryota; kingdom Metazoa; phylum Chordata; class Actinopteri; order Characiformes; family Prochilodontidae; genus Prochilodus; species Prochilodus magdalenae. The sequence continues at coordinate 56,541 of JAMWET010001600.1, forward strand.
ACACCACACAAACATGCAGACAAACACACACCACACACACACACACCACACAAACACGCAAACACACCACACACACACACACACACACACACACACACACACCACACCACACAAACACGCAGACAAACACACACCAAATACACACACACCACACACCACACACACCACACAAACACACACCACACACACCACACACACACACCACACAAACATGCAGACAAACACACACCACACACACACACACCACACAAACATGCAGACAAACACACACCACACACACACACCACACAAACATGCAGACAAACACACACCACACACATGCAGACAAACACACACCGCACACACACGCAGACAAACACACACCACACACACATGCAGACAAACACATACCACACACACACACCACACAAACATGCAGACAAACACACACCACACACACACACACACCACACAAACATGCAGACAAACACACACCACACACACACACACACCACACAAACACGCAAACACACCACACACACACACACACACACCACACCACACAAACACGCAGACAAACACACACCACACAAACACGCAAACACACCACACACACACACACACCACACCACACAAACACGCAGACAAACACACACCAAATACACACACACCACACACACCACACACACCACACAAACACACAGACAAACAAACACCACACAAACACACACCACATACACACATTTACACACACTCATATACAGACACACACAAGGTTAGGGTTACACACACACACACAATCTAAACACATCACACAAATATTCTACACACACCCACACACTATACACACACACACACACGTACATTCTGCACAAACACAGACACACATTCACATACAGACACACACATAGGGTTAAACACACACACAAACATACACAATCTAAATGAGTTGTATAAGGTATATGAGCTGTATAAGGTATATGAGCTGTATAAGGTATATGCGCTGTATAAGGTATATGAGCTGTATAAGGTATATGTGTTGTATAAGGTATATGAGCTGTATAAGGTATATGTGTTGTATAAGGTATATGAGCTGTATAAGGTATATGAGCTGTATAAGGTATATGCGCTGTATAAGGTATATGTGCTGTATAAGGTATATGTGTTGTATAAGATATATGTGTTGTATAAGGTATATGAGCTGTATAAGGTATATGAGCTGTATAAGGTATATGTGCTGTATAAGGTATATGAGCTGTATAAGGTATATGTGTTGTATAAGGTATATGAGCTGTATAAGGTATATGAGCTGTATAAGGTATATGAGCTGTATAAGGTATATGAGCTGTATAAGGTATATGAGCTGTATAAGGTATATGTGCTGTATAAGGTATATGTGTTGTATAAGGTATATGTGTTGTATAAGGTATATGAGCTGTAGAAGGTATATGAGCTGTATAAGGTATATGAGCTGTATAAGGTATATGAGCTGTATAAGGTATATGTGCTGTATAAGGTATATGTGTTGTATAAGGTATATGAGCTGTATAAGGTATATGAGCTGTATAAGGTATATGCGCTGTATAAGGTATATGAGCTGTATAAGGTATATGAGCTGTATAAGGTATATGCGCTGTATAAGGTATATGAGCTGTATAAGGTATATGAGCTGTATAAGGTATATGAGCTGTATAAGGTATATGTGTTGTATAAGGTATATGAGCTGTATAAGGTATATGAGCTGTATAAGGTATATGAGCTGTATAAGGTATATGTGTTGTATAAGGTATATGAGCTGTATAAGGTATATGTGTTGTATAAGGTATATGAGCTGTATAAGGTATATGAGCTGTATAAGGTATATGAGCTGTATAAGGTATATGAGCTGTATAAGGTATATGAGCTGTATAAGGTATATGTGTTGTATAAGGTATATGAGCTGTATAAGGTATATGAGCTGTATAAGGTATATGAGCTGTATAAGGTATATGTGGTGTATAAGGTATATGAGCTGTATAAGGTATATGAGCTGTATAAGGTATATGAGCTGTATAAGGTATATGAGCTGTATAAGGTATATGAGCTGTATAAGGTATATGCGCTGTATAAGGTATATGTGCTGTATAAGGTATATGTGTTGTATAAGATATATGTGTTGTATAAGGTATATGAGCTGTATAAGGTATATGTGTTGTATAAGGTATATGAGCTGTATAAGGTATATGAGCTGTATAAGGTATATGAGCTGTATAAGGTATATGCGCTGTATAAGGTATATGAGCTGTATAAGGTATATGTGTTGTATAAGGTATATGAGCTGTATAAGGTATATGAGCTGTATAAGGTATATGAGCTGTATAAGGTATATGAGCTGTATAAGGTATATGAGCTGTATAAGGTATATGAGCTGTATAAGGTATATGAGCTGTATAAGGTATATGAGCTGTATAAGGTATATGAGCTGTATAAGGTATAAGGTATATGAGCTGTATAAGGTATATGTGTTGTATAAGGTATATGAGCTGTATAAGGTATATGTGTTGTATAAGGTATATGAGCTGTATAAGGTATATGAGCTGTATAAGGTATATGTGTTGTATAAGGTATATGAGCTGTATAAGGTATATGAGCTGTATAAGGTATATGAGCTGTATAAGGTATATGTGTTGTATAAGGTATATGTGTTGTATAAGGTATATGAGCTGTATAAGGTATATGAGCTGTATAAGGTATATGAGCTGTATAAGGTATATGTGTTGTATAAGGTATATGAGCTGTATAAGGTATATGTGTTGTATAAGGTATATGTGTTGTAGAAGGTATATGTGTTGTATAAGGTATATGTGTTGTATAAGGTATATGTGTTGTATAAGATATATGTGTTGTATAAGGTATATGAGCTGTATAAGGTATATGTGTTGTATAAGGTATATGAGCTGTATAAGGTATATGAGCTGTATAAGGTATATCTGTTGTATAAGGTATATGAGCTGTATAAGGTATATGTGTTGTATAAGGTATATGAGCTGTATAAGGTATATGTGTTGTATAAGGTATATGAGCTGTATAAGGTATATGTGTTGTATAAGGTATATGAGCTGTATAAGGTATATGAGCTGTATAAGGTATATGAGCTGTATAAGGTATATGCGCTGTATAAGGTATATGAGCTGTATAAGGTATATGAGCTGTATAAGGTATATGTGTTGTATAAGGTATATGAGCTGTATAAGGTATATGTGCTGTATAAGGTATATGAGCTGTATAAGGTATATGAGCTGTAGAAGGTATATGTGTTGTATAAGGTATATGTGTTGTATAAGGTATATGAGCTGTATAAGGTATATGAGCTGTATAAGGTATATGTGCTGTATAAGGTATATGTGTTGTATAAGGTATATGAGCTGTATAAGGTTTATGAGCTGTATAAGGTATATGAGCTGTATAAGGTATATGTGTTGTATAAGGTATATGTGTTGTATAAGGTATATGAGCTGTATAAGGTATATGAGCTGTATAAGGTATATGAGCTGTATAAGGTATATGAGCTGTATAAGGTATATGTGTTGTATAAGGTATATGAGCTGTATAAGGTATATGAGCTGTATAAGGTATATGAGCTGTATAAGGTATATGAGCTGTATAAGGTATATGTGTTGTATAAGGTATATGAGCTGTGTAAGGTATATGAGCTGTAGAAGGTATATGTGTTGTATAAGGTATATGTGCTGTATAAGGTATATGTGTTGTATAAGGTATATGTGCTGTATAAGGTATATGTGTTGTATAAGGTATATGAGCTGTAGAAGGTATATGTGTTGTATAAGGTATATGTGTTGTATAAGGTATATGAGCTGTATAAGGTATATGTGCTGTATAAGGTATATGAGCTGTATAAGGTATATGTGCTGTATAAGGTATATGTGTTGTATAAGGTATATGTGTTATAGTATTATGTGATTTCACAGTTTATTGTCTTTGTGTATTTGTGGTCACTGTGGATTTTACCCCATATGTATATGTATATATTTATATATATGAACAGAGTGACCTGTGCTGAAACAGAGAAGCTTTAGAACTGCATTCACAAACTGGCAACAACTTCCTGCTTCAGACTCCTCTCCAAATCCAGAGGGTTGTAACTTCCTTCATTTCTCTGGGTTAAAATGTAGCGTTTATGAGACATTTTGAATTTATTGGTGGAGACCGAACGTGTTAATGAATTCATTATTTGAAGGGAACCACCATTACTCTAAATGTATTTTGCTCCAGTGAATTTTCCATTTCTCCCCGGAACAGCAGAGCGGAGCTCGGCCACAGGAGCACATTAATCTTAGTCTCTGCGGTGGGGGTGGGACGGAGAACGCTGCGGAATTTACACCAGAACTGAAACTTCACATATCTGGACCATAACGCAGCGAGGCTGGAGGCAGGCAGCTGGAGGCAGGCGGCTGGAGGCAGGTGCCTGGACGCTGGCGGCTGGGGAGTGTGTTTACATACAGCAAGGACAAGCAGACAACAAATTAGGCTGAACTCCCTCAGAACATAATGAATTTAATCTCCCCTAAGGAGTATCACTCTAATTCAGATTAGCAGCTACATTTGTTCATACAGACTCTGGAAAATCTCTGTTCTCCTACTGCTCCATCTCAGCGCTGCCTATCATACCACCGACCAGACACTCTCTGGGCTGGACTGCAGAAACATTCCTAAAACGGTTTTACTATTTTGTTTTGTCAAAATAGAAACTAAGGGTTCTGAGACAGTGACTTCCAGGCCTGGGAAACCTCACCCTGGCGGGACTGATCACTGTAACGCTCTCCTAACTGGACTTCCAGACCTGGACAGCCTCATCCACGCCTGCAGCTGGGTTTACACACTGTTAGCTCTATGGCACTTCTCTCCTGTAACAGCACTTTATCATCCTGATGTAATTTAAAATTTAACATCAGATTTTTATATTTTAATCATAATGATGTTTATAATTACATTCATATCACGTTTATCAGCATGTTCATAATAATATTCATGATCACGACTATTATCACATTTACCATAATGTTTATATGCAGGTTTATAGCCACGTTTGAAATAAGTATATAAACACATTTTAATAATATTCAGAATAATGTTAATAATCACGTTTATATTAATGTTTATAATAATGTTTTAATCACATTTATATCACGTTTATAATAACGTTTATAACAATGTTTATAATGTGGTAATCACATATTTCACGTTTATAATCACGTTTATAATTATATTTAAAGTCACGTATGATAATGTTATTAATAATATTTATAGTAATGTCTATAATCAAGTTTATAATAATTTTATAGTTCTGCTCATTATAATGCTAATAATCACATTTATAATTACGTTTACAAAATTGTTTATAATAATGTTAATAACAATATTTATAATAGTGTTTATAACGTTTATATTAATATTTATAATAATGCTTATTGTGATGTTAATAACAATTTTTATAATCACTATTTATAGTATTTTGATCCGAGTCTGATCTCGGGTTGTTTTGATTGGTGGAAAATGTGCTGTAATATTTCCTTTAGCTGGTTAGAGGGTTCTTTGGGTGTTCAGGGTTCCACAGAGAACCTTTTTCCTTTTAGGCACCGTGAAGAACTGCGAATTTTGACGTTCTGGTTTTACAGGTTATCATCTCGCCTCTTCAAGCAGAAAGGAAAGTGGGCTGTTCAGTCAGACCTGCTCTATCTATCTATCTATCTCTCTGTCTGTCTGTCTCTCTATCTATCTGTCTATCTGTCTGTCTGTATATCTATCTATCTATCTATCTATCTCTCTATCTATCTATCTATCTATCTATCCATCTATCTGTCTGTCTATCTATCTATCTATCTATCTCTCTGTCTGTCTGTCTGTCTGTCTGTCTGTCTGTATATCTATCTATCTATCTATCTATCCATCCATCTATCTGTCTGTCTATCTATCTATCTGTC
>JAMWET010001600.1:65000-70000 GCA_024036415.1 Prochilodus magdalenae
TTTTCCTCCCGCAGAGTCCCAGTCATTTTTGAACCCACCTCGACACCAGACTTACTCACTAAGGGCAGGTCTCCAAACACTGCTCCACAGCCACACTCACCCGCACTCCTTTCCTCATCCCCCGTTTCTCCCGTAGAGTCCCAAACCCTAGTGTTTACTTTGCCTCAGATCACCAGACTCCTGTCCACACTCTAACCTAAAGACCGGAGGACCCCCAGTCCTATGTGTCCTTTACCCATCCCTCGCTCCTCACTTCCCGCGTGTCCTTCAGAAAGCTGATAATAATAATTACTACAATTAATATAAATATTCATTCATTGCTGGTGTTGTTGTTGTTGTTGTTGTTGTGTGGTTAATCAGACTCACTCGTGTAGCTTCTGCTTTCCTCCTAAAGATCTCCTCCATGTTTTCTGCAACGGATTTTACCAGCTTCGCTCCATCAACCTCCTCCAGCCTCGCAGACTTCTCCTGATCCTTATACTTCTACACACACACACACACACACACAGTTACACACACACACAGTTACACACACACACACACACACACACAGTTACACACACACACAGTTACATACACACACACACACACAGACAATTACACACACAGTTACATACACACACACACACACAGTTACACACACACACACACAGTTACATACACACACACACACAGTTACACACACACACACAGTTACACACACAGTTACATACACACACACACACAGTTACACACACACACACACAGTTACATACACACACACAGTTACATACACACACACACAGTTACACACACAGTTACATACACACACACAGTTACACACACACACACAGTTACACACGCACACACACACACACAGTTACACACACACACACACACACAGTTACACACACACACACAGTTACACACACACACACACACAGTTACACACACACACACACAGTTACACACACACACACACACACAGTTACATACACACACACACACACACACACACACACACAGGGGACCCCCAGGGGACCAACATACCTCAGCCTGTATCTCCATCAGCACCCAGGCACATGTTCAAAATTATAACCAGAGCCACCATATCCTCGTTATTCATCTCTGAGGGACTAGATAAACAGTTTACCGCTGAGGGAGACACTAGACCCTTCAGCGGTTTACCGGAACCATTAATAATTAATAATGTCGATAAATAGTTTAATAAGATCCAGAACAGAACGGAGACGGAGCTCCTCCATCAGTCAGGCCACACATACCCCCGACTCACAGCCAGTTAGGTTCTAGACTTTCACAGCACGCCAGTCTAAAATGTTCCTCTGTTTGATCATATGGAGCTCATCTAGCACTGGAGGTGCTTTGATGTTCTTTGTGGCGCAGGAGAACCTACACACTTCTTTAGCAGAGACACATGTTCTCTCTCTCTCAGCACTTAAGGAACCTTTTGATTATATGGTTCTTCCGTCTGATGAAGAACGTGCTGTTGATAGTTCTATAAGGAACCTGAAAAGGTTCTCTATATCACCACAGAAGGTTCTGCTGTAGATATGATGTCAAGCTTGTGAGAATAGAAGAACCCTCTTTGGTGCTGCATGTGTATATACAGAACGTTCTGCTGAGGAACGTGTGAAGAACCCTCGTTATAAGTAGGTTTAGCCTGGCGCTACATTAGTTGGGGCTGGAACTGACCAGGTCAGGTGAGTCCGGTTCTGTGGGGCTGACTTTGAGGGTTCTTCCGGTGGGGTTTGCAGACACTAGTACAGTTAGATCTGATCTGGTTCTGATCCGGTCCGGTTCAGTCCCCTGTTCACTGGGGTGGTGATGCCCTCAGAGCTCCGCAGGTCCTCCAGACGCTCATCAGTGATGGTCCTGCTCTCCCTCGCTCCGTGAGGATCTCTGTCTCCTCCTGAGGGAGGGGGTGATGAGTTACTGCTCTGATCTGTCCTCTAACTGCTGCACTCATTCGCTGACAGCAGCTCTGATTGGCTGATAAGATGCCTCCTTTGCCAGAGCTGTCTCTGATTGGCTGAGGAGCTGCTGCAGTGTGTGTGAGAGAGGCTGTGTGTGTGTACGTGGGGTGGGGGTGTCCACACGTGGTTGGAGGGTAATTGAAATGGAGTCTGAATGCAGGAGAAAGATAATAACGCGTCAAGCCTGGGTGGTCCGGGATAATGAACTACACTTCAGACCACGCTGAGCCTGCAGAACACAGCGGACCCCAACACCGCGCAGTGACACACACACTCAGAGACCACCAGCCGCTCATTTGAGCGCTACGCCCGTTATTCACACCCGTAGACGTGTTCAGAGGGGATTACATCATCTTCACTCTACCGGGGGAACGCCTGTCCAGGAGCAGAGCGCAGAGCTCCGCCTTCACCTTAGGAGGCCCATATAGGAATTATCCGGAATCCAGGAGGACGGACCGGAACACCTGTGGATCACCTCCGATCTGAAGCAGGAGTGGAGGTGGATGTTCTCCTCTCCCTCAGAGATCAAGGTGCCTGTTTATCTGAGGGGACAGTGCTGGTGGGTGTACTATGTCTTCCAGGTGGTTGTTAGGAGCAGGACTGTTAGGAGCAGAGCAGGACTTCTATGGTTCTGGCCAGACTGATGACCCAGTGTGAGGAACAGCTGGTCAATTATGTAAAAGAAACAGCGACGTTTGGTTCCTCCACACACACAAACCCAAACCCACCACACAAACCCCCACACTAACACCCTCACACATAACCCCCCCAACCCCAACACACAAATCCTTCACACAAACACCTCCACACATAACCCCCCCACCGCCCACAACCCCACCACACAAAAACCTTTACACGAAACCGCCCCCTCAAACCCCCACACTAACACCCTCACACATAACCCCCCCAACCCCAACACACAAATCCTTCACACTAACACCGCCACACATAACCCCCCAAACGCAGCACACAAACCCCCCTCACAAACACCTCCACACATAACCCCCCACCGCCCACAACCCCACCACACAAAAACCTTTACACGAAACCGCCCCCCCCAAACCCCCACACTAACACCCTCACACATAACCCCCCCAACCCCAACACACAAATCCTTCACACAAACACCTCCACACATAACCCCCCACCGCCCACAACCCCACCACACAAAAACCTTTACACGAAACCGCCCCCTCAAACCCCCACACTAACACCCTCACACATAACCCCCCCAACCCCAACACACAAATCCTTCACACAAACACCTCCACACATAACCCCACAACCGCCCACAACCACACCACACAAATACCTTCACACGTACCCGCCCCCAAACCCCCCACACTAACACCTCCACACATAACCCCCCAAACGCAGCACACAAACCCCCCTCACAAACACCTCCACACATAACCCCCCCACCGCCCACAACCCCACCACACAAAAACCTTTACACGAAACCGCACCCCCAAACCCCCACACTAACACCCTCACACATAACCCCCCCAACCCCAACACACAAATCCTTCACACAAACACCTCCACACATAACCCCCCCACCGCCCACAACCCCAACACACAAAAACCTTTACATGAAACCGCCCCCCCAAACCCCCACACTAACACCCTCACACATAACCCCCCCAACCCCAACACACAAATCCTTCACACAAACACCTGCACACATAACCCCCCCACCGCCCACAACCCCACCACACAAATACCTTTACACGAAACCGCCCCCCCCAAACCCCCACACTAACACCCTAACACATAACCCCCTCAACCCCACCACACAAATCCTTCACACGAAACCGCCCGCCAACCCCCCCACACCCCCCACACTAACACCTCCACACAAACCCTCCCACAAACACCCCCCCAAACGCAGCACAACAAACCCTCCTCACAAACACCTCCACACATAACCCCCCATAACACCGCCCACAACCCCAACCACACACAACAAACCTTTACACATAAACCCGCCCCCCAAACCCCCCCACACTAACTTCACCCTCACACATAACCCCCCCAACCCCAACACACAAATCCTTCACACAAACACCTCCACACATAACCCCACAACCGCCCACAACCCCACCACACTAATACCTTCACATGTAACCGCCCCAAAACCCCACACTAACACCTCCACACATAACCCCCACAACCCCAACACACAAATCCTTCACACAAACACCTCCACACATAACCCCCCCACCGCCCACAACCCCACCACACAAATACCATCACACGTAACCGCCCCCTAACCCCCACACTAACACCTCCACACATAACCCCCCAAATGCACCACACAAACACCTGCACACATAACCCCCCCACCGCCCACAACCCCACCACACAAATACCTTTACACGAAACCGCCCCCCCCAAACCCCCACACTAACACCCTAACACATAACCCCCTCAACCCCACCACACAAATCCTTCACACGAAACCGCCCTCAAACCCCCCACACTAACACCTCCACACATAACCCCCCAAACGCAGCACACAAACCCTCCTCACAAACACCTCCACACATAACCCCCCCACCGCCCACAACCCCACCACACAAAAACCTTTACACGAAACCGCCCCACAAACCCCCACACTAACACCCTCACACATAACCCCCCCAACCCCAACACACAAATCCTTCACACAAACACCTCCACACATAACCCCACAACCGCCCACAACCCCACCACACTAATACCTTCACATGTAACCGCCCCAAAACCCCACACTAACACCTCCACATATAACCCCCACAACCCCACCACACAAATCCTTCACACAAACACCTCCACACATAACCCCCCCACCGCCCACAACCCCACCACACTAATACCTTCACATGTAACCGCCCCAAAACCCCACACTAACACCTCCACACATAACCCCCACAACCCCAACACACAAATCCTTCACACAAACACCTCCACACATAACCCCCCCACCGCCCACAACCCCACCACACAAATACCATCACACGTAACCGCCCCCTAACCCCCACACAA